>CM074736.1:35799537-35862037 GCA_037367245.1 Phrynocephalus guinanensis
GTAGCAGTAGATTTATGGGTGGCAGCAGCACAGAAAATGGAGAGATGCGTGATAATGTGTTGTTTCGTTACAGTCGTGACCGACTCTTCGTGACCCCATGTCTATGGAGTTTTCTTGGCAGGAATACTGGAGTGGTTTGCCAGTTCCTACCATAAGCACATCCAATCTTGCCTGATTTCGGAAGCTAAGCAGGGTCGGCCCTGGTTAGTACTTGGATGGGAGACCACCAGGGAATACCAGGTGCTGTAGGCACCTGGATGCATGATAATTAGACATAGAATAGAATAGAATAGAGTTTTATTGTCATTATGCATATGCAAAATATGCACAACGAAATTAGAGTGCTGTTCCACTACACACTCTAAGCATACAAAACACATAAAACATATAAAACACCATACAAAATATTAAAAACTCTTAAAATTGCTTACAAAATTTAAAACACTACTTAAAACTGATTAAGATAGTGCTAAAACTGTCGCATTTAGCTTGGATACCGCTCTGTGATAAAAACTGTTCTTTAGTCTATTTGTCCTTGACCTAAGAGTCCTGTATCTCCTGCCAGACGGCAACAGTTCAAAAAATTGGTAGCCAGGATGCGAAGGGTCTCTCAAAATTCTAGATGTCTTCCTTGAGCATCTGGAGTTGTATAATTCTTCCAAAGGAGGAAGAGGACAGCCCACTATCCTCTCAGCAGTGTTTATGACCCTCTGGAGTGCCCTTCTATCTGCCACTGTGCAACTGGAAAACCAGACACAGAGGCAGTAAGTGATAGTGCTTTCTATAAAGCCCCGGTAGAAGGTTACCAACAGTTTCTTAGACAGTTGTTCCCTCCTGAGAAGTCTCAGAAGATATAATCTCTGTTGGGCCTTCTTAACCAGTGCTTCAGTGTTGGCACTCCAGGTCAAATCCTCCTGTAGAATAACTCCTAAGAACCTACTGTCCATCATCACCCGCTCAACACAAACTCCATCAATAATCAGGGGCTGAGTGTCTGATTTCCTTTTTCGATAGTCCACTATAAGTTCTTTGGTCTTGTTGATATTTATTATCAGATTGTTGGTTCTGCACCACCGTAGCAGCTGATGCACCTCCTCTCGGTAGGCTGACTCGTCTCCACCAGAGATGAGTCCCACTACTGTTGTGTCATCGGCAAACTTGATGATTTTATTTTCAGGATGAGTATGAGTGCAGTCAGAGGTGTAAATACTAAACAATAGTGGGCTCAACACACAGCCCTGTGGAGTACCCATGTTGAGAGTGAGGGCTGACGACATGTAGTCACCTAATCTGACCCTCTGTGAGCGATTTGATAAGAAATCCATGATCCAGGCACAGATGGAATGACAAAAACCAAGGTCCTTAAGTTTAGATATCAGCTTGTGAGGTATAATTGTATTGAAAGCAGAGCTAAAGTCCACAAAGAGCATCCTTACATAGGTCCCCCGCAGCTCCAAATGGGTAAGAGCAGTGTGCAAGGTGATATCTATAGCATCTTCCGTGGATCTATTTGCTCTGTAAGCAAACTGATATTTATCAAATGTGCCTGGGAGGCAAGAGATGATATGCTGGTGGACTAATCGTTCCAGAGACTTCATTACAATGGAGGTAAGTGCCACAGGTCTATAATCATTTAAGCTGTTAATAGATGGCTTCTTTGGCAGTGGAACAATAATGGAGGCCTTCAGACAAGATGGAATAGTTGACTGGGCTAGAGACCGGTTAAAAATTTCAGTAAAAACTCCAGCCAACTGGTCTGCACACTCCCTAATCACCCAACCAGAAATGCCATCAGGTCCTGCAGCTTTCCTTGGGTTCACAGTTCTCAAGATGTTTCTCACTTCCCACGTTTCAACAAGAAGGAAGGGGCTAAACTGTGCTGATGGCTGTGATGTAAATACCTCTGTTTGTTCTGTCTCAAACCTAGCAAAAAAATTGTTCAGTTCTTCAGCCAAAGAAGCATTTCCCGCAGAAGGGGCAGCATAATTAGATCTATAACTAGTGATTTGCTGAACCCCTTGCCACATTTGCCTCACATTATTATTACTGTAAAAACAAGCCTCAATCTTCTTCTTATAATCCACCTTTGCTTTTTTAATGCCTCTCCTCAAATCTGCTCTAGCAATGCTATACCTGATCACATCACCAGACTTGAAAGCCTTATTCCTGTCATGCAAGAGGCACCTCACCTCTTTGGTCATCCATGGTTTCTGATTTGGATAGATTCGGACACGTTTATCTACAGTAACAGTATCTATACAGAATTTAATATAACCCAGAATTCCTGCAGTATACTCCTCAAGGTCTGAGTTATCAAAAACATCCCAATTTGTTTCTTCAAAGCAGTCCTGCAGCTGCAGTGAGGCTCCCTCAGGCCAGTGTTTCACAGTCTTTGTTACAATTGCAGTTTGTTTCCTTAAAGAGATATAAGCTGGTGCTAAAATCAGGGACAAATGATCTGATAGACCCAAGTGTGGAAACTGCAGGGCCCTGTAGCCATTCCTTATATTGGAATAGACCTTATCCAATATGTTTGTTCCTCTGGTGGCACAGTTCACATGCTGATAGAATTTAGGGAGAGTTGTCCTCAAATCAACATGATTAAAGTCCCCCGCAATAATAAGCACAGCATCTGGAAACTTATCTTGCTGCCTGCTGACCGCGTCACCCAAATAACCCAGAGCTAAATCAGCGTTGGCGTCCGGTGGAATGTAAACAACCATGATTAAGACAACAGTAAACTCTCTGGGAAGATATATTGGTCTGCATCTGACCATCATATACTCCAATTCCCTGGAGCAATGACTGTCTATGATTTTAGCATTCGTGCACCAACTGTTTTTAACATACATACATACTCCTCCTCCTCTGCTCTTCCCACAGTCTCTGTTTCTATCGGAGTGATGTGTTGTAAAGCCCGTCAAACAAATACTTTCATCTGGGACAGCTGGGCCGAGCCACGTTTCTGTTATCAGCAAAAGACAGCTGTCTTTGACCATCCTGCTTGTACTGGCCTGTAATCTCAGTTCATCCATTTTGTTAACGAGGGATCTCACATTGGCAAGAAAAATACTTGGGAGCGGCAGCTTTCTTGAATGGTTATGCAATCTCACCAAAACACCAGCTCTGCAGCCTCTCTTCTGCTTTCTTTCCCGCCTTCTCCTTCGTCTCCTCCTCCACCCAGCAGGTGCTACAATCCATGGAGAGCCAGGAGCTCTTGCAATATCAGCCGGTATACTATGACGATGAAGAAACTCAGCTGTGACTGCTTGCTCACTTCTCAGTCCAATCTTTAAGAGTTCATGTTGGTTATAAATATTAATTGCCCAACAGGATGCATACCAATCAGCTAAAAACACACACAAAAGCAACCATACAAAGTGGAACGAAGAGCACAGAGCCGCTGCGTGTGAACGCGCCGCCATCTTGGAAAAGACATGGGCACGACTCGGCAAAATTATCGTTTCCATTTTTGGTTATCGTTTCCGTTATGTAACGGAAACGGTAACAATAATTAAGCTGTCAGAATTCGAACTCAAACCGAAAAAAAGAAAAATTTGGTCGGGTTTTTCGTTTCTGTTTGTGGCATCACGGCGATCGCGCAATGCGAAGCACAGAAAAAGTTTTTAAAAGTTTTTTTTAAAAAACCCCGACTCCCGGCCAAAAATGCAGGCGAAAATATGCCTGCCTGAGGCTTTGCCACCTACCAGAGGGGTGGTTTCTGGGGGGGTCCCCGGCCTTCCCCCCCTCTTCTCCTGTCCTGGGCTGCTTGCACCATGCTGGGGGGGGCATCCTCGTCGTCTCGCCATGCCATGCGGTGGGGGGGGAATCCAAAATGGCGACCGCAATTTTTCTTTTGAAATCGTGGTCAAAAAACACACCAAATCACCACAGAAACATGTGAAATTTATTTATTTTAAATGCCTGAATTTTTATAGTAGCAGCAGTGGGTTTTTTATAGCAATAAAACATCGTATTGATTTTATTTTATTTTATTTTATATTTTATTTTTTTAGACCTGCCCATTTGGGCTGGGCATGGGGTGGGACCATGCAAATTTTTGAACCATTCCACCAATGGCATCGCCAGGTTTTTGACTGACACTTCTGGATTTCTCGGAGGGCATAAAAAGCTGAGGCACCTTCCAGAAATTGCAGTCGGGTCGGGTGTATGGATGTGGTTGAGGGAGGAGTGCTGGCTGCTGGTGCTGGTGTGATCCGATCGAGACTGAGGAGGGAGGCTGGAGGCTTTAGGATTTAAGTTAGGCAGGCAGGGAGAGAATTGAATTTAGAAAATCATTTCTTTGATTCCCTGCAGCTTTGTCTGCTGAAGGGAATAGCAGTTTATTCTTTATTTCTTCTCTGGCAGTTTGTGAGGATTTTTTCTGATATTGGATAAAGGGGGAGGTTTGACTGGGAGAGGGAGGTGTGGATTTATTTTAAAAATATATTATATACTACCATTTATTTTCTATTTTCCCAACTTCAATTTGCTTGCACACATACACATTTGGGGTGCAAGCCAAGAACAGAACCTCTATCCTAAGTGATATCCTAAATGCCCACTCTCCTGTCCGCCTGCGCCGCCCCCCGCCTGCGGCCCGCGCCGCCGCCCGCCCACTCGCCTGCCCGCGACCGCCGCCCACCCATGGCCCCCCACCACTGCTGCCCGCCCGCACCTCCCCCCGCCACCTCCCCCCACCACCTGCCCCCCGCCCCGCTCGCCGCCTAGGGTGCAAAAACACCTAGCGCCGGCCCTGATTGCAGGACGCCCCTATGCTCTGGGAAGTCAAATCATGCTAAATCGCGGTGGAAACGACAAACGACAAACAAGAAACGAAATGACAAATTTTTGAAAAATTTCGCGACAAACGGAAACGACCCGAAACGGACCCGTTCCGACAAACGAAAACTTGAAACGTCATTTTTTCTGGCCGTGCCCATGTCTAATGAAAATAGCTCTTTCTAATTCCCAGTGGCAGAAAATTATTTATTTATTTATTTATTTATTTATTTATTAGTCTTATACCCCGCCCATCTTCCCAGGAGGGAACTCTGGGCGGCTCACAATAAAAACAGCTAAAACGGGCAAGCTCAAGAAAAGAGAAGAGGACAAGATGGTGGGCATAGCTCAAGCATAGAAGCGCGGGCGGAAAAAACCCCCCACTAAATAACAATTAAGTAACAAGGTCGCCAAACGTCTCCCTGAAGAGATGAGTCTTCAGGGCCTTTTTAAAGGCGGGCAGGGACTCTGTCAGGCGCAGCTCACTGGGTAGATGGTTCCACTCATAAAATGGTCAGAGGAGAATCCCTTTTGTAACAACTTGCCTTCTGATGGGGAAAAATGACAAAAAGAGGCAGAATCCTATTGGATTTTTCACATACACAGAAGAGCAAGCACAGATCTGTGGCTGGTTGATGACATGCTGTTCACTTGCCAGTCCAGGGCCCAACCAGCTGCCTAGTTGTGGATCCAGCATGATTCTGTCACATGCCTGGCACCTGGTCAATTAGTGCAGTTAGCTGTGTTGACTTCTAAAGTTCTGCATAGATTTATATAAATACCCAATAGGTTTCGGACCTTTATTTTCTTTCTCATACTTATTCACCATTGTGCATTAATGCTCTCTTGCACAAATCTTTCTTGCTACATCTGCCCTGGGATATCTAGTAAAATCTAAGTTCTGGTTTCAGACACTTTCAGAACCCTCATTGGATCATTAAAAAGTAGAGATGGGCACGAAATGCCAAAATGGTGTTTTGTTTCCCTCTCCATTTTGTTTTGTTTGAAATGATTTATTTTTTTAAAAAAATCATTTCATTTTTCATTTATTTTCATTTTCTGTTTTATTTTAAAACCCTGTGCCATTCACCCCAACACACCCAATTTTTTGCCACAGAAGCAAGTGACAGTTGGGACGCCAGTGCAAGAGCCTGGAATTTCCTTCCCAACCATTTTCAGAGGGCTCCTGCTGAGCTATCATTGGCTGGACCTCTTTAAAAATGGCCCAGTCACAACCAGGGGATCCCACAGTGCCCACTGGGCCATTTTTAAAGGGGTCCAGCCAATGACATCACTGAAAATGGTTGGGACACCAGCGTGAAAGTCCTGAACTAGCTTCCCGACCAATTTCAGAGGGCTCCTGCCAAGCTGTCATCTACCTGATGGCTCAGTCAGCATCTCCTTGGTGCTGACTGGGGCATTTTTAAAGGGTTCCAGCCAATGACAGCTCAGAAGGAGACCTCTGAAAATGGTCAGGAAGCCATCATGGCTGCCCTCCCCAAGCGCTGATCAGCTGGTGTGTGGGGCTTCAGTGGATGGCAATTTTTTTTAAAAAGCCCACACTTTCCCCCACCTGATCAGGTGCATTGGGGGGATCGTGGGGTTTTCAAACTTTTTAAAAGTCCCCTAAGCAAGCCCCATGCGCCAGCTGATCAGCGCTTGTTTCGGGAATAAAAGAAGTCGAGCTACTCTTAAGTGGGAGTACGTATCTAAAAATTTGAAAAAAAAATAAGTTAAAAAATCCAGACAAAGAAAAAGAAAAAATATTTGTAAGTTGAGGAGACCATATATAAAATTTGTAAGACACCAGTTAAAACGCCAACAGTTTTCCGCTCTTAAATTGAATTGCTTTTAAGTCGAGCCGCTCTTAAGTCGGGGTACCACTGTACAGGCCAAATCAGAATTGTAAGTCACATCATTATAAAGGTGCAAGGTAAAGGTAAAGGTTCCCCCACACATGTGTGCTAGTTGTGTCCGACTCTAGAGGCAATGCAAATCTCTGTTTCCAAGCCAAAACGCCAGTGCTGTGCAAGTCCATGGCCATGTGGCCAGCATGGCTGAATGCATTTCTGCACAAGGAACACTGTTTACCCTCCCGCTTTATAAGGCAGTACCTATTTATCTACTTGCATTTACATGCTTTCAAACTTCTAGGTTGGCAGGAACTGGGGTTAACAGTGGAAGCTCACTCCGCTGCATGGCACCCAGAATTTGAACCGCTGAGCTGCCGACTTTGCAGCCGACAGTTTTCAGCACTCTGGCCTGCTGAGCCACCACACCCCATTATAAAGGTGACTCTGTGGGTATTATTATGATTGCATAAAATTGCTTCTGGAATTGCAGAATTTGTTGCTGCCTATGTTTGTAAAATGTCTGGCTCATTTTTAAGTTGCTTCACATATTATCAGCCTGTGTGCAGTTGAAGACAGATCAACAGAGCTTCCACGAAGGAAAGAATCCCGTGAGCCCAACAAATGTTAGGTATATTCTTTAAACCATTGCTGTACTTGAGCATCTCTGATATTATTCAACCTGTATACAATTTTTATTCCTGTCTGGCTGGACAGACAACAGGGGGGACGTTGGAAAGGAAAATGAGCACACCACTGGAAAAAAACAAGAGGGGGGAAAGATGCACTATGCAAGTACCAAAGTATACATAAAGCAGGCTACATTAGACCTCATAAGACAGGGCCTTTGAAATCCTGAATGTATCAAATGACAACATTCATTTTGCGCTA
This sequence comes from Phrynocephalus guinanensis, assembly GCA_037367245.1. Taxonomy (NCBI): domain Eukaryota; kingdom Metazoa; phylum Chordata; class Lepidosauria; order Squamata; family Agamidae; genus Phrynocephalus; species Phrynocephalus guinanensis. Next base: position 35,807,061 of record CM074736.1, read on the forward strand.
TGTATAAGACAACAAGAAAGTCAGCAACTTGGCGTGCTGACATTGCAGTAAAACATCATTTTAATTAGCTCTCGCAGAGGACACAGTGAGGAAAAAGTGACATTTCATTGAGGAATATACTATTAAATACAACCCTCCTTGACCTGCCATTTATCAGGGTGAAAAAGAAGAAGAAGAAAATCACATGACTCGACATGTCTTTCTGACTGTCCTTTGAACTCTAAAATGCAAGTTCATTTGCAGGAACCTGGGACTCACCTAACATTTTGACATGGCTGCTTGTTTCTTCCCTTTCTTTTCTGTTTCCCAGCAGTGCATAACTTCTACAATGGCTGTTCAACACATACCTTTCCTCACCTCACAGACACACCCTCGCACACACTCCTCAAAACGGAAGATGCAAACAATTCTTTCGGTTACTAGCTGAATCACTGGAATAACTTCATCAAGGCAAAAAGGAGGTAAGCCGTGTGGCCATCACAAAACACAATTGCAAAAATAGGTTACAACTTCACAATTGACACTCCACAGTCTGAAACAGCTTTGCTGAAACCTTCTGAGAGGCTGCTTAAGCGCTTCAGCGTGACTCTTTCTGAATCAACTGACATTGGTGGTCTATTGACAAGATAGATTGGATGCCTGTAAACTACTTTGGGTAATGCAAATTTTAAAAGTGGTATGCACATCTAAACAAACAAACAAACAAACAAACAAACAAACAAACAAACAAGGTGCAGAAGAGGTCTATCAGACAAAGTGGGCCACTGCCAAAGATTCTTGCCTTTGGTTTAGATGGAGAGAAAGGCTTTGATAAAGAGATTAGTCTCTGTAAACCGCTGCATCCAACAACGGATCATTGAGAAAAGTGCATTTTCAAACAATCCTAGGGTGAACTAGGAGTTTCAAATAGAGATATTGAGAACCACTTCTCACAGGTCTTGAGTGCAGCCTTTATAATTTGCTTTTCTCTGTAACAGCTGGACTTCAGTGAAGCATGGGAGCATAAGGGAAAAAAAGTCTCTCATCTCAAACAAAAACTGTAATTATCACAGGGGAACAAATTATACAGCAAACCCTGCTGGAATGAGGTTTCTACTTATTTAGAGTGCACTGATATCAATAATGGAGTACACAAGAATACGACTATACTTTTGAGGGTTTTTTTTTTAAAGTCAGACTTACAGGAAGCTTATGTTGAATTATACTGTCACTGAAAATTTTCCAGGGATATTTTTTGTTTTTCAGACCTATTCAAGAAAACACCAAAATATCCTGATCATGGACTGGACTATTTAAAATAGGCATATCTCCTAGATTCATGACCGAAAGTTCTTACACATTTTCTCTGGTTTATCCTCTTTATTTTCAATTGCTGCTTGAGATTCATTCTGACAAGCTTGCCATTTTCATGCATTCTCAGGGGATAGGAAGGAAGGAAGGAAGGAAGGAAGGAAGGATTTAATACCTGTGTACACTATCAGATGATCCTGAGTAAGTACTGGCTTTACCATTGGGTGGAATGAGGTAGTCATTTTGGGTGCATGTGGGTGGTAGAGATGGGCACGACTTAGCAGTATTCCCGTTTCTGTTTCCGTTACTCGGTTCCGTTACTCTACGGAAACGGTAACGGGAATTACTCCGCCAGACTTCGAGCTCGAACCGATGAACGAACAATTTTGGTCTGATTTGTCGTGCTCGTTCCTTGCATCGCGCGATTGCGCGATGCCACGCGGCACAGAAAAAAAAAACTTTTAAAAGTTAAAAAAACCCCGGTTCCCGGCCAAAAAGCAGGCGGAAAAATGCCTGCCGTGCCTCAGGGCACCTACCAGAGGGGTTGTTTCTGGAGGTCCCCGGCCTCCCCCCTCATCCCCCATCCTGGGCTGCTCTGGTGGGACTCGCCGCAGGCTCGCAGCCAGCAAAAAGCCCAGTCTCGCCGCCGGCCGGCCGCAATTAAAGCGCAAGCAAGCGGCACGGACGGCACAGGAAAAAAAAACTTTTAAACTCTCCCCCCCACCCATTCCCGGGCCAAAAAAGCAGGCGGAAAAATGCCTGCTTGACTAAGGGCGCAGGGCACCTACCGGAGGGGTGGTTTCTGGAGGGGGGGTCCCGCCTCCCCCCCGTCCTGGGCAGCCGGACTCGAGTTGCCATTTCGCCATGCCATGCGGTGCGGGCGGGGGATCCAAAATGGGGCGGCAAACGCAATATTGTTTTTGAAATCGTGGTCCAAAAACACACAAGCACAACAGAAACACGCGAAAATTTATAAACTGCCAGATTTTTCACAGTAGCAGTGGGTTTTTTCTTGCAACAAAATCTCTCTCCTCTCCTCCTCTGTCCTCCATTGATTTTATTTTATTTTATTTTATTTTATTTACACCTGCGCAGTGCGCAATGATGGGCTGGCCAAGTGGCCAGCCATGTGGGAGTGGACAACCATGCAAATTTTTGGAGCCATCCCACCAGTCGCATGGCCACTTGGCCATGGAGACTTCTGGGATGTGCCAAAAAGCCCCCTAAAACCTGCCCTAGCCCTAACCCTAACCCTTGACTCCGTACCCATATGTCACAGACTGTCTTCTTAGTGGGTCAGAGAGGCACCCAGAGGTGCAACCCACTAGCCCACCGTAACCTTACCCGTCATTAACTTTCCCTTTATAGCGGGCCAGAGGAGGCACCCACCCCACAGAGGTGCCTCCAGGAGCCCGCTCCCCCCCCCAAAACCAGTACTAACGACAACAAAAAAACAAAAAAACGAACCGACTAATTTTTGCGAATTTTCGCGAAAACCGGAAACGAGCTGAAACGGGACCGGCCCGACTAACGACAACTCGAAAAATTTTTTTTTCAAGTCGTGCCCATCTCTAGTGGGTGGGAATCGCAGAGGAGACAGTGCTGTGTATTTCACATGTCCTTTCCTACACCCCTTAACCACAGGTGAGATGGGAGGATGATGCCAGTATGATCCGCTTCTGTCCTTGGGGGTGTGGGAGGATGCCATATGGAGCTGTATCTCAGTCAGGTAAATATCAGCAAAGTAGAAAGGTAAGGAACAAGGGCAGGGAGCGTGAGTGAGAGATTCTCTGTTGTTTTCCACTGCTACTCCTGCTGCTACTGGCAAGTAGTTTTACAGGAAGGAAAGGAAGCCTCAACAACAGTGGGATGGTGGGTATGATAGTGACAGGCAAACTCCAATATAAGGCTATAGGGCAGTGTTGGCGAACCTATGGCACGGGTGCCAAAGGTGGCACTCTGAGCCCTTTTTGTGGGCACCCGATATTGCCCCTTCACAGCCACCTGTATGCAGGTTAAATTGCTGTACTGGCACTTTGCGAAAAATTAATGGGCTTTGAATCACAGTGTGGTCACTTGGTCTCTAAAATGTTCACCCTCACTGCTATAGGGTTTGGTCTGGCTGCCTTTGTTGCATTAGGATGAGGAAATTCAAACTAGGAGAATTTGTGTTTTGAACTCCTTCACTTCAGATTTCCCCATCATGAGTGTGACAAATGTTTCATGAAGCACATGCACTCTGTAAGGGTGGCAGATCCTTTGATGAACAGTCATTGCTCCAAATAGCTTAGTCCAGAAACGAGCTGGAATCTCTAGCATGTATACTTTATTGAAACAGCGACGCCTACACTGGCTTGGACATGTGAGAATGGACAATGGCCAGATCCCAAAAGATATTCTGTATAGAGAACTAGCGCAGGGAAAGCGCCCCAGAGGGAGACCACAGTTGTGGTATAAGGATATCTGTAAGAGGGACTTGAAGGCCTTGGGAATGGACCTCAACAGATGGGAAACCCTGACCTCTGATTGCACTGTCTGGAGGCAAAAGATACAGCATGGTTTACATAAATTCGAACAGGGATTTGTCTAACAGGCAGAGGAAAAGAGGCAGGCACAGAAACAACAAAACCTGAGGACTGGGCAAGAAACAGAATCTATCTGCCCCCAGTGCGGTAGAGACTGCCATTCCCGGATTAGTCTATTTAGCCACACTAGGTGTTGTTTTAGGTCTCTACTCCAGGCATGATACTATAGTCTTTCGAGACTGGAGGATGCCAATGAATGAATGAATGAATGAACGCTGTCCAAGGTTTCCAGAGATAGTATATGGGGTTTTCTAAGCATAACACAAATGTTGTAGGGAAATTCCTGCAGCCTCAATTTTACAGAACTTATTCTTTCTCAAAAGAAAAGGGTCTTGCATTCACAGTCAGCCTTTCCACTAAAAGCAATCAAACAGAAATCCCCAGGCAGAGCAGGGGCTATTTCCCTTGGCGTCGCTCTCCGGCTTGAACTCTTGAGAGCAATATTTGTGCTATTTTCTTTCTCAAGGACTCATCCCTATAGCATTATTGACACTTTCCAATCAATACGTTTAAGAGGGTTTTTTTTTCCTTTCACCCCTCCCTCTTTTTTCTCCAGATCAAATGCAGGAGCGATTTGTATGTTTACCTTGATAATATACACTTGTCTCTTTAAGGTGACAGCAGATGGTCCAATAAGAAGTGGCAGGACTAAGTGCAGAAAATATGGCAGCCCATCTCAAGCTCCCTTAACCGTAAAATCTATGAGTTTATGCTCAACTGAGCGATAAGAAATACTCATGAAATGGTCCAAGGGTGAATCAGGGTGGCTGGGGATTTACCTTTTCCCTCATCTTAGTAAGTGCAAAGTGCACACATGGCAAACTCTTTGTACATTGTCTTAAAGCAAGGAAAATATTTATCAATTAACAATTTCAGACTGGTTTTTCTACCACTCTCTTGACTTTTTGCATGTGCTTGTCAAATTCCTTTCTGCTGCTGCCTGCTATCATTGTCATTTTGTCCTTTAAAAAACATCTTCAGTTTTTCTTTTACTTTTCCTCCATAAATATGTTTTTAGCAAGGGAAACACCTGTCACCCTGTAAAAATGAGTGCCCATTTTGAGGAAGGCATGGGAATTTTATAATTGCAACATTTTATACTGCTTATTTATATGCCCTGTTGACACCTTCATTGGAAGTCTTCAGTCTTGTTCATTCTATGGGCAGTACTTAGTGTAAATGCCCTACTATTACTGTTATTGCCATCACCATGACCCCATAACATCATCTTCTTCCATTTCATTTCTATCCTGGCTTTCTCCCAGTAGAGCAGCCTAGGTCTTGTTGTTATTATCATAATACTCACCTAAAGCAATGGTTCCCACCCTCAGATGACCACAATTTCCAGAAATCCTAGCCAGCACACCTCGTGGTGAAGACTTCTGGGACATTTACTCTAAGTACATCCAGGGACCCAAGTTTGGGAACCATAGAACTAAAGAATGAAGATGTTATTATTTAGGACTACAACTCCCTAAAGCTGCATGGTCACTGGCAATGGAGAATTTGTAGAAGTGTCATTCAAAAAGTGTTCCAACTTCAGAACCATAACCAACAACTATGCTGCCAGTAGAGAAACAGAGAAATGCATGTACTTTAATTAAAATTGTCTAGGAAGTCAATGAGAGCCTTGAAATCCATTTTGGAAATACTGCTACTCCCTTTGTCCCTTTCCCCTCCCCTTTGCTGAGGATGAGATACAGTGCTACTTCTTCCATGCAAGGACTGCACACTATGGGGGAAAGAGCTCGTCCATTTTTATACAATTTTGCAGCATAACATTACTTAATTATAAATCAAATGTGGCAGTGTTTACACAGCAAGAAAGGCATGGTGAGCCACAGAGATATAGCGCAGGCCATCTCCCACTAAATAATGTTAATTGGACAAGCACTGTGATTCTGTACAACTGTAATTCCAGTGAAATTAAACTCCTTCATGATACACTCTTTCAATAAGTTGGTGCGCATGTTAAATATGAGTTGCTACCTCTCTTAAATTAACCAACTCAACCTCGCAAGAAACTTTCCCAGTTTTCTTGCTTCCCAACTTTGCAACTGTACGTAGGGTCAGTTCCCATGATCAGCTAGGGTGGTATGTATCAAGTGATAACGCTCTCAGCGATAAGCGTGTTGCCATTGATGGATGCTGTATCCCCCATGATAAGACAGTACTCTGTGTGGGACTTGGTATGTGATAGACATTTGACACAGATAAGCCACTGCAGATGAGCTAGCTAAGTTATCATGGGGGCAAACTATAGTTATATGAAGCCACCTACCATCAGAAGGTGCCAGTCAGTGATTTATACTTCCTTTTTTAAAAAAGAAAACCTAGGTTGCTAATATTGAACCACAAGGGAATGGAGGTACTGGAGGAATGTGCAAAGTCATCAGGCGATTCAGTTGTACCAAGTACCAGTATACATGGATGGGATTGGGAACACACCTCAGCAGAAATGTTTTTAAAACTGCATCAGTGTGGATTCTGAAGCTCTTCAGATTCTAAAAGAAGGCAGGGCAAAACCAAATAAATAAATAAATAAATAAATAAATAAATAAATAAATAAATAAATAAATATGCTCTTTCTTTGTAGGCTGCCATGTCTATAAAAACACAATTCCAGGCCTAGTCCATTTCTCAAATTTCACAATCCATAAAACTGTATGTGAGGCTGTGCAGGTGCATATGTGCACAGGTCTTAGTGATCCTGTTATATTCTGTAGAACAGAAGTAGATAGATGGCCTGCAACCTGAAACATTCATGGAACTGTAGCACTTTTGCCACCTCAAGGGTCTGGAGTCAGGAGACAGATTATTCTCCACTCCATTTGTTCCATGAGAATCACCTCTGAGTTCCTCCGTGTAATGGCAACTGCTCAGCTCTGGATATCCAGCTTGATCTGTGTATGAAGTCGGTAGTGTTTCTCAATAGGCTACATTGGAGAGCCTGGCTTTGTTCTATTCAGCAAATGAAGTGGATTTTGTGAAGTATTTCCCAAGGTCCTCCTCTGATTAGCTTTTTAGGTCCTTTTTTCCTGGGTCCAATGAAATAGATTGTTGTTGTTGTTCAGTCATTCAGTCGTGTCTGACTCTTTGTGACCCCATGGACCAGAGCTCGCCAGGCCTTCCTATCTTCCACTGCCTCCCGGAGTTTGGTCAAATCCATAATGGTTGCATTGATGACACCGTCCAACCATCTCATTCTCTGCCCTCCTCTTTTCCTTTTGCCTTCAATCTTTCCCAACATCAGGGACTTTTCCAAGGACTCCTCTCTCCTCATTGTAAAATAATTATGATTGGCATTCCCAATATAACCACCCCTAGATGAGTTTTGGCCCCTATCAATATGAAATAATGGGAACTAGGGAAGGCTGTCCTAGATTGTAAAATAAGAAACAGTCCCATTGAATGGTAAACACTCTCATACTAAACTATGGTGTTCTTTTGCAGTTCAGTAATTTAAAGATCTGTTCTTTAAATCAAGGATAGGCAATATGGCTTACATATAGCCCCCAAAGTATTGTTTCATTGCCATCACAGCCCTCTGTGCACCATAGGGGCACATTTATTTTCCCTAAGGGACAATAGACACCCTCCCACTCTCCCAAACCCCAAATGCCTCTTCAGATCAAAATTTATAGCAGATGTCTAATGATTTCCAGATTCCCTTTCCTCCTTCTGGGTCAAGTGTAAACCCCCTGAGGGTGCTGGTGGTGAAAAGTTTGCCCCTCAGTCCTGACTAAGTGGACCATCCCCCACTTTTGACTGAAATATTGTGAGAAGAGCCTCAAATACATATTGCTTCACAAACTACAAAGTACAATAAAACAAAGCATTAAAAATAAAGAGATATAAAAAAATGGAAGCAGCCATTTTTTTTCAAGCAAAGTAATTTTCTCAAATGTCCCAATGACTTTACAGTAAGTACATTCAAATCACCAGAGTTGTGGTGATCTTCTATCCCTGTAGATAACAGAGGCAGCTTCATGATTAATTGCATCTTGATTCCATTCAACAGACGGCAGTGTCTGCTAGAATAGTTAATGGCTGCTGCCTGGTTTATTGCAATGCTGTTTTTTCAAACCTGATTAGCAACTGAATAACTGAAAACTGATTGATGGATCTACAGCCTCTTTACAGGCCCATTAAAAGTATTCCAAAATGTAGTGCACATATTTTTACTCTATTTTTTAAAAAAAGCTGATATATTGAGAAGAGAGGCAAATAATTTAAGTTTAAAATTGAACCATAAGCTAAATTAGAATTGTAATAAAGCTTCATCAGGGATTTTTCCCCAATTCCACTTCTTTACACAATGTAAATAATAATTATTATTTTTAACAGTGATAATGAGAATATTAATAGTAGGGAGGAGAGTGTTACAGCACCATCCTGTGTATGTTTAGTCATGGGTAAGTCAATTCCTCAGTATGCAGTGGCTCTAAGTTAGGTGTCCATAGGATTTTGGCTACACAGAACAAAATTAAAATAACAGTTTGGTTACTTTTATATTTATGGGAGGAAAGGGAACCACAGTGTGGCTGAAAAGCTGGCTCACAAGGATCCCTTCCTTTCTGTCTTGTATGTTCTTGAGGGTACTGAGATGATAACAAGCAGACAGGAGGAGTTACTTGCCAGTAGATTGAGGCTTTTGGATGGTTTTGTTGAGGTAAATATTTTAACTGTGTTTCACGAAGAGTCGGTCAAGACTGTAACGACACAACACACACACACACACACACACACAAGAAACAGTAAAGGACCACTTTTAAAATAATTGTAATTATTATGTGATTGGTGGAATTATATCTTTCTAAAACAATTTCCCAAGCTCATATAAACTTTTATGAGGAAAATGAACAATTGTGTTTAATGGGGCTTCAGTGGAAATTTTTCTGCCTGTCTTTGGTTTTGAGGGCACAAGGCCTTGGTGTTGGAACATGTTGTCTTGACAGTGGGGAAAACTGTTGAGGATTCTCAAGCCATTTCAAGGTAAACCGCCTCAACTCAGATTGCAAGACTGAGGCGGCCATTTTCTTTTTACCCCATTATGATTTGTGCAAATCCTCTCTAGTGAAGCCAAGCACCACATAGTAAGTGCAAAAGGATAACCTGGAAGCACAGCAAAAAACAAAGTAGTTGGTTCAATGGGTTTATTCTCTAAACAGTTGAGAATAACTGTTAAACAGATAAATCCTACATTCAACTCTGTTTATATGCTGATTTTCTCATCATGGCAATCTGAACTCTTGATTAGGTTTATATGCAAGGAATAAAATACCCACTACGTTGGACCTAACACTGAATCATATAAATTGTAGGATACCCCTCTCCCGATGAATTGGATTTAAATTAGCACAGTTAACTTGATTCAGTGAGAGTATACTTGAAGTCTGGATCTAGCTTGTTTTAAGTAATGAAAAAAGTCGCACACATAGGAAAACAGAGTAGGTTGGGTAAAAAAATTGCTAAATGGTGTCATACAAAAAAGGGATTAAATTTATGCCTCACAAACCAGAAAATATCACAGTCCGCAGATCTTTTGTTTAGTAAATAAATTGTTAAGCAAAACAACAATTTGTGCAATTAGTATGCAACTAAGTCACTGGCTTGTTTTTGTTTATATATGGTTTATGTGTTTACAGATATATAGATACTAGACATATCCATATATTAAATATGAATTAAACTTGGGCATGTGTGGTTAAATACCTAAATATGTATGTGATTGCCTACCTTATTAGTATGCATTTACCACTACTGAACACTTAAGCTAAGTAATTAAATATGTAAATGGACATTTGGAAAACTGAATGGAGATTTGTAGACAAATTTTAATAACAGTTCTAGTTATGTATTGACAGTAATTGTGTGCTCACATTAGGTCCCTGAATTAATACATTTTCTGTTTCAAATGCCAACCTGCCACATAATATCAGGCTGACTTTCTGCTCTTGGACAGTGAAGGGTAGTTGTTATAAACAGTCCTTTGGACCAGTCCTACTCTTGGGAGGGTGTGAATTTGTTTTGGCTAAATACTTGTGTATCCCTCTTCTCTCTCACTACAGAATCTTTTACATTGGATTCTAATTCCCCTGCTCCTAAGTCAGCTCATACCTGCTTGCCAGAAGAGGCCCCAGATACCTGTGAATAGGTGTTGCTAAAAACTAAGTGGTGAGCCTAACCAAGGAACCAGTTTTGAGACACAACCAGCCCAAGTATTGCATTTAGGGATTCTGTACTACCTGTTCAAAATTTTTGGGTTTCTTGCCATTACTCTTCCAGGGATTTTACACAGCAAATGAACAAATGAGTCCATAGGGAAGCAGATTTCTGAGGTGTAACCAACCTAAATGTTTATATGGGAAGAACAGGAGCATAATTCAAAATCTTACCTTTCCAGCTTTTGTGACTTAGGCGCTAGTCTTTATGGCGAACAAACTGCTGGAGTGGTCAACTTTGAAATATAAGAAATCCAGAGAGAGAGAGAGAGAGAGAGAGCGCGCAAACTTTGAGTAAACTGATTTTAAGGTATTGATTATTTTTAACTATGTTGAACTGTATTTCAGAATTATGCTGGGACAGAGATACACAAAATCAAATTGGGCCCGGTGGCACTGGTTACAAAACTGCAGCCTTCTCTGACACAATCCATCGATCCATCCAGCTAGCCAGCCATTGAGCCATCCACCCACCCACCCATCGACCCATCGAGCCAGCCAGCCAGCCATCTAGCCAGCCAGCCAGCCAGCCAGCCAGCCAGCCAGCATGCATGCATGCATGCATACATACATACATACATACATACATACATACATACATACATACATACATACATACATACATACATACATACATACATACCCCTCCATGAAATATTGTGTTCCAGAATGTTTTTCAGCCCCATGGAAGTAAGGGTGGCTGATTCTGATGAAAGTAATCAGGTCCAATAGAAGGGCATTCTGGGTTGTATAAATCAATTCATGGGAAGATTGAATGACAGAATGCATGTACAACAACATACATTTGCTGACGATACCTTTGCATAGCTAATAGTTCCCTTTGTAATCAATACTTAAAAGCACTGATTGGAAACAGACTGGATGTCTGTTTTCCTGATTATTTTGAGGAAGCACTGCAGTGGAAATGGGTATTGTGCTGTGGGACATGGCGTGCGTGCATTTTGCAGTTCAGACCAAGGTACAGTCTGTACATGAGCTCTGAAAGTAATGCATGAGTCAGCCAATTTTCAAATGTCTCGCTTTTGTGCTTGCTATGAAATATAATAAGGCTTTCACTCACTTCCTTCCATTACCTGCTGCTGTCTACCCTAATTCTGCCCTGTTTTCATCCAGTAGATGAGCAGGATCACACGTAAACATACTGTAGGTAACACTATGTCTTCTCAAAGCTGGCAAGGGTGCTTTTGGACTTGGGTGGTGATGAACACACCCAGTGTACAAACTGTTTATCAAAGAGACAAGAGATGGTAAAGCAGAAAGAATATGCAAGAAAACAATGAGATAGGTTCAGGGGCCAAGTTATTATATCCCCATGAAAAAAGAGGTTTGAGGCGAGTGCTGAAATGATTCCTTTCTGTTCTATTTTCACTTGCATTTCCCTAAAGGAAAGAAGCACAGGCTATAAATTTTCTCTTGCTATACCAGGGAATGAAACTGGGGTTGTTATTGCTTTATCGCTTAGCAGCCCTTCCAAGCAAGAACTATCAGCACTTGCCTCAACCCCCCTCCTTGAATTGCACAGCACAGAGGGGAATGAGGATTGAGTTTAAAAGGCCACATTTTCCTCTTCCTCTTTTTCCATGGGGGACCCATATTGGAGTTTAATAACTCATCCTCCTGAAACCCAAACCTCTCCAAATTTGGAGGGCTTAAAAGAAAGGTTCCAAGGAAGCTGCCCACCAAATTTAGTGCCTCTAGGACACATTGTTTCATTTCTAGAGCCAAAAAGGATGGTTCATTTTGTTTCATCACAAAACGCTTTCTGCCATTTCATTTTGTAATGAAACAATTTGTTACGTAACAAAATGATGGAACAGCATTTTGTTTTTCATTTTGTGTCCATCTCCAGGGAGTATTCCACAACAATGGTGCAAGTCTGGCTTTCTCGGCGGTACCTCAGTTTTATTAGAGAAAGGGCCAAAAACCAAAACACAAAGTATAGTTCTTTTTACTTGAAACCTGAAGAGATTTATTCACCATGTTCCCAAAGCTTGACCTTGAAAGAAAATAGGTATTTTAAACTAATCACATTGAGACTACTTCCTGAGCAATGCCCCCTTCCAATGGTATACATTTTCTCCCCTAACCCACAACATAGTGATTAGCAATGGTAGAAGCAGACATTCAATAAGCATGTGGATTATTTTAAATTATTATATGTCTTCCTACTTACAATGTAAGTTATTAAATTAGTACAGCTTTGTACAAAGCAAATCATAAATCTGCATTAGATTGCTGGATCTCTCTTAGTAGATATCCTTGGCATGAGGCTGAGATTAATATTTATGGCTCCACATGAATATCTTGTACTTGGCTTTATAAATGTAGCTTGGAGGACACCAACAACTGTGCTCCAATTTGTAATGCCTTTTAAAAGTACATGTTGATCCAAGTCTTTTAGGACTTTTATGACTTCATATATGTGTGTGTGTGTGTGTGTGTGTGTGTGTGTGTGTGTGTGTGTGTGTGTGTGTGTGTGTGTGTGTGTGTGTGTGTGTGTGTGTGTGTGTGATTCTCCCCCCCCCCGTTTCCCTAACACAGTTGTGAGAGAAGGAAAATTATGAAGTTTTTTTTAAAGAAACTATACAGTTGCGTCCACTTCCAGATGAAATGCTTTTAGATAGGAATGTAGAAGACGAATATATGTATGCACATTTTCCCTGCACTGCAAAGGAGCGCTTCCTACTTTTTATCTTGTACATGAGAAACGACTTTGTCCTTGCTAAATTGAGTTGTTGTGGTATTATCCAGGACACAAACAAACACAGATGATCAAATGTATGTAACAACCCCAAAAACTATTATACCTTCGTTCCAGTTTAATTTTTACTTCCCCCAAAAATGTAGGTTATAAAAAGATGACTCAAGGGCATCTTCTCAGCGGTTTCCCCTCTCTCTGATGTGAAGAGACTATTTTAAATGCTTGCCTTTCTTCCATCACTTCTATTTTAACGAGAGATGTTCACCTTTCTGCAATCTAGCCTTCATGCATTCTTTCCTCCACCCCAATTCAAAATGCCCTCAAACAGTTCTGTTCCATTACACTTTTTTTGCTTTAAAGCAAAATCTTTCCTTTTTAAATGCTGGAAACTTCACTTCTGTTATTGTTACTTTTTAACCACAACAAGGCCTCTCTCTCATCCCTGCTACCAGCCTGAGTTATTCCTCGACCAACATTGCCACCATATTACCCTAAATGCATTGTACTCATCTCTAAATGTGGAAGCTAACAGAGTCCAGACTGGGACATCATGGGTTCCCAGAGGAGATCTAAGTGATGTCAGGGAAGGCTAAGGAAGGAGTCTAATGTCAGTCTTGGGAAGCAGCTGCTGCCAATGAAAGCTGCAGGACTGGCCAAGATGGACCGATGGTCTAATTATGTATAAAGTGGCTCCCCTGAGATAAGCCTGCTTTCGATCAATGTCATATGGAAAGTGGATATAAGATTCAGATATTTTTAAAGCAGTGGGGAATGGCAAAAATGATTTCTTACTAGACATGGGCACGGAGCGGCGAAATTCTCGTTTCCGTTTTCGGTTCTCGTTCTCGTTACATAACGGGTAACGGTAACGAGAATTACTCCGCTCCAGCTCGAACCCGAACTGAAAAAGAAAAATCGGGTCTGATTTTTCGTTGTCGTTCATGGCATCGTGGCGATCGGGCGATGCCAAGCAGCACAGAAAAAAAGTTTTTTTTTTAAAAAAAAAACCCTGATTCCTGGCCAAAAAAGCTGGCGAAAATATGCCTGCCTCAGTGAGGGCACCTACCAGAGAGGGGTGGTTTCAGGGGGGGTCCCCGGCCTTCCCCCCCTCTCCTGTCCTGGGCTGCTGGTACCAGGCTGGGGGGGGCATCCTCATCGTCTCCATTTGCCATGCGGTGGGGGGGATCCAAAATGGCGACCGCAATATTTATTTTTAAATCATGGTCCAAAAACCCACCAAAGCACCACAGAAACATTTGAAAATTAGGTATTTTAAATGCCTGATTTTTATAGTAGCAGCAGTGGGTTTTTCTTGCAATAAAACGTCTCCATTGATTTTATTTTATTTTATTTTTTATTTTTATTTTTTTACACCTGCGCAATGATGGGCTGGCCATGGGATGGGACCATGCAAATTTTTGGACCCATTCCACCAATCGCATGGCCAGGTTTTGACTGAGACTTCTGGATGTGCCAGAGGGCATAAAAAGCCCACTAACCCTAACCCTAACCCATACGCCAGTGCACTGTCCTTCTTAGTGGGTCAGAGGCACCCAGAGGTGCAGCCCACTAACCCACCCTAACCTTAACCGTAACCCTAAGCCTCGCCCTTACCCTAACCCCTACCCTAACCCAGATCCGTACGCAAGTACGCTTCCCTTCTTAGTGGGTCACAGAGGCACCCAGAGAGGTGCCTCCCAGCCAGAGCCCACTACCCCTACCCCTAACCTGTACGCCAGTACGCCAGTATGCTTTCCTTCTTAGTGAGTCAGAGGCACCCAGAGAGGTGCCTCTGCCACTTACCCCCCAACCCTAACGTAATGTATGGTACGCGGCGGCAACGCGAAACGCTTCCCTTCCCTTCCCTTCTTAGTGGGTCAGACGTCAGAGGCACCCAGAGAGGTGCCTCCAAGAGCCCACTTACCCCAACCCCAACCCCAACACAAACACAAACAATAAACGACAAACAGAAACAATAATTTTTTGAAAATTTCCTCGACAAACGGAAACGACCCGAAACGGACCTGTCCCGACAAACGACAACTCAAAACGTCATTTTTCCTGGTCGTGCCCATCACTATTTCTTACTATATTCATTTCTGAGGTATTTTTTTCTCTAAGAGGTATACTCTAGGTCAGTGTTGGTGAACCTATGGCACGGGTGCCAAAGGTGGCACTCAGAGCCCTTTCTGTTGACACCCAACATTGCCCCTTCACAGCTACCTGTATTCAGGTTAAATTGTGGTATTGGCACTTTGTGAAAAATTAGTGGGTTTTGAATCGCAGTTTGGGCACTCGGTCTCTCAAAGGTTCGCCATCGCTCCTCTAGGTGGACAAAGATGGAAAAGTTTGCAACAACGGAAGCTGCCAGCATGATAGTGGTGGAGCATCTTGATTTCTGATGCCTAGGTAGCCCAGACACACTCATCTTCACACATTCATCTTCATACACCTATATGTGTTTTGAATGAATTCTTCAATGCTCACAACAGCACTTTCAGAAAAATAGAAATGTTGAATGAATAAACAATTGCATAAATAAATATTAAGGGAACAGAGAAGGGGATAAACATGCACCACTCTGTTTCAAACTTAGATTTATATGTAGATACCTCCAACTGGCTTCTGTGGCAGACTCCTGAAATAGCAGTAGACCATGGATGGGGTGGTGGTTGTCCCCACAAAAATATCTGAAAGAGAAAATTCTCCATCTGCCTATGCATTGACAAGGCGGTTTTCCCACCAGTGAATACCAGGTGCTGTAGGCGCCTGGAGTAGGAACTGGCAAGCCACTCCTGTATTCCTGCCAAGAAAACTCCATGGACATGGAGTCATGAAGAGTCGATCACAGCTGTAGCGACACCACACACACACACACACACACACACACACACACACACACACACCTCAGTGGCACATGGTTGTTTTGGTCATTGTAGGCAATACGGAACATGCATACTTTTAAAAAATATGGAGATGTGTTGCTTGGAAACAACAGCAAATGTTTAAATACTTTTTCAAGGGACTCCATGAGCAAATGACGAATAGATTTCTAAGCTTGTCAGCAATCAGTTCACAACTGAGAACAAAGAGTGTTCGTGTTTGTCAGGCTGTACAAAGAAGTGTGTGTTCTTTAATGCTGGTATTGAGATTGTAAATGGCCCCCTTGGGAAGCTGCTGTGATCACCAAAGGAGTAGCCTATACGGTTACCATATTTAATTATATATTTAACATTTTCTTAACAGGGTAAATTTCTGTAGAGTGTGTATATTGGTGCCAGGTCTTTCTTCTTCTTTTTTCTTTTGATAGGTTTTTTTTCCCTCAAAGCTTGTGCTGTCATTCGGAGATGACACAGACAATAAAAATAATTGTGGGATTGAAACATTTTGCTACTTATCCAAGGAGCGTCCTCAGACTGATGATGCTACTTGGATGAGTAGCAAAACATTTCAATCTCACAAGAAAAGAAGTCCAATTGCTATGACTCCACACCCAGATTATATAAATAACTGCAGATAGATATATTTTATTGTTCTTCTATACAGCAGTGCAGGCAAACGGTTATCTTTTTTTTAAAAAAACTACTTTATTTGTTTTCTTTAGCCGCCATGTTCCTTTTTGAGAAGATAGTTTGCCTTCACAATTAACACTTTCTAAAAAAAATTAAAAACCAAATCAAAACCACTAATACTGACACCCCCCCAAAAAAAACTCCTCTAGTTTCCAATCTATAAGAACATTTTGTTCATGTTGGAGGAAGGCTTACCATTAAAGATATGCTTTCCAAAACACATCTGGCACAACTGTATCCTACAAATCTCTCTGTTGTTACTTGCAATTATCAATGAGATATATATAAAAAAAATCTTCCGAGCCCTTTATAATATTTATTTATTTGAAAATTAGTAATATGCCAAGGATGGGGTGCCTAACTCTTTCCTCTTCATCACTTACTCCCCATGAAGAATGATGTATTTGACGAAGAAACATCTGACAACAGAAGGGGGGGGAGAGACCCATGCTTCTCTTCAGGTGCATGTAGCCAAGATTAAGATAACTAAAGACTGAATAGCTCTTATGTCCCAATTTTGTTCTAAGTCTCTGAAAACCACATTAATTTTCTTCCAGTTTTTTTTTTTTTTACTGAATCTGACCATGAGACTTGCATCCCCTCCTCACATGGTAATTTGAACACATTTCTATACATTTCCCATCCGGTGAGTAATTACTTATGCATTTACCTAATTTATATATATTTTCCTCATTCACTAAAGCGTATTGGTCTGTAGCTTTTTCCACTTGTATATAACCGAGCTGTTTTGATTTTCAATATGTACATAGTATTTTTGCATATTTTATGCCCCTGAAATCTTAACACTGTCCTGAGGCGAGGAAGATTTTCTTCTGCATCGAGTCTTCAGTCTTTTTTTTCATACAGTCAAATCCAGGTCAAATATGCAATACCAGTCTCATTGTCTGATGATATATCTTTCCCTCCTCTCTCTTCTTCAGATGGTTGTCCTGTTTAGGAAAGAGCAATGCCCCATATAATCGTTCTCTATCTGTAAAGGAAAGAGGAGGTGGGTGTTGCATATGCAGTCCTGTGCTAAATATATGTATATGTTAAAAAGAAATCTGGACAACCACCTGGGAGATATCCTTTGGTTTGTATTCCTGCATGGAGTGGGGTGTGTGTGTGTGTGTGTTTGTGTGGACTTGATGGCCCTTTTCACGATTGCAGAATGCCTTATTCATTAAGTGAAGGGGAGGTGCCTTGAACATGCATGTGCTTAATTAACATACTATCATCTAATCAGAGATAACTCAGTGTTATATCAGAGAAAGAAATAATGATTGCCATATTCCTCGGTAGAGATGGGCATGAAACGAGCAATTTTTCATTTTCGTTTTCGTTTTTTTCATTTTGATACGCAACAAAAAAGAAATGAAATTTAAAAACAAACAAAATGAAAACGAAAACGAAACAACCAAATTTGCCGTGTTTTTCATTTTCGTTGCAGCAGATGCATTGAACTAAAAAGAATGCTAACGAAACAGCAATTTTTTGTTTTCGTTTTCATTTTTTGTTTCATTAACTAACGAAACGAAAATGAAATTTTTTGCAAAAAATGTCACAAAAACGAAAACGAACCGAAATGGACCCCTAAACAACCAAACGACAAACGAAACACCATTTTTTTGAGTCGTGCCCATCTCTACTCCTCGGTTTTCTCCATTTCTCATTGTTCTTCATCATGGTGAGACACCTTAGGTTTTTGAAGCCCAGAGCTTCAAACAATTAAAAGACACCATCTTTTTTCCACCTGAAGATCTCTGCAATTTGCCTAAAACAGTTTTCCCAAAGCAAGCACACACACACACACACACACACACACACACACACACACACACACACACAGCAAGCACAGAAGAAGTAGCTGGTGGAGCATTAAACAGGCAGAAAACCCATTCAGTGCCTCTAAGATTTATTTAAAGTGACATTTGTTCTAATTTGGGCCAGTTTGCAACTTTGCACAATTTGGGCAAATGTACAAATTGCCAGTTTGCACAAGTGTGTACAGCAGTTTTGTACTGCAAAACAAGGATTTTAGCAGAAAAAGAGAAATCTTTGTATACAAAATATCACCCTCTCTCTCACACACACACTCCTATGAGAAGTACTTGAGCCACATTTTTCTTTGTCCATACTTCCTGGATTAAGAAGATGGTTACAGTTCCTAGTTGTGCAGTGCAGGATCAGACAAGTGTGGATTTGCATCCCTACTGCCCATATTCTCACCCATCAAAATGTCTTAAGGAGCAAAGGTTCATTTGCATTTCAGTGCAGTTAAATCAATGACCCTGCCTTAGTTAGATCTCTTTGCGTACTCTGTGTGTGTCCATCATTTATAACAGTACAGTTTTCCTAATCCAACTGAGAGTTTTTGAAGACAAAAGGAATGGTTGACTTAGCCTTCGATCCTTCTGAGGTGGGTAAAAAAAATGAGTACCCAGCTTGCTGGGGGGTGGGGGGCCAATATGTAGCCTGCATACTTTAATTAAACTCTAAACTGCCCAGATACTACTTGAAGTGGCATGGGGCGTATATAAGCAGAACACATTTTTTACTAGACACTGTCTGTATTTGACATGATGCAACCAGACTTTGTTCTGAACCTGTTTAGCTTTGAATTGCCTTTTGCTTATCTTCTTTCCTCTCTTATTGGGAAATACTGTAGACATTACCTCGGGTGTTACCAGTAGCTACAACTTTCAGTCCTATATATATAACTTAGCTAACATTGATATCAAGGAGAAGGATGCGCACAGATCCAGGGCATGGGATGGTCTCTAATTTATATCATTAAACTAAAATAGTGCAGTGCACAGAAGTGGAAAATGGTATCAGGGAGTCATTAATAAATAACTAGGCCAGGCGAAGGCAAGAATATCACCTTTCTGTCATGGTAATAGAGATACTTTTCTTAATGAATAGCCCTAACTGTCTCACACGATAAATATGAAAGTATTAAGACCTCAATGCTTTGTCAGTGACAAAAGGATATATATAAATTATTAGGAAAGAATGAGCTCTTTTTTAAGTTAAGAACTGTGATATATACATACATACATACATACATACATACATACATACATACATACATACATACATACATACATATGTACGTATGTACGTATGTACGTATGTACGTGTACGTGTGTGTGTGTGTGTGTGTGTGTGTGTGTGTGTGTGTGAGAGAGAGAGAGAGAGAGAGAGAGAGAGAGAGAGAGAGAGAGAGAGAGAGAGAGAGAGAGAGAGAGAGTGAGTGAGTGAGTGAGTGAGTGTGGGTAATCACTATACTAATACATCAGCTTCCTTTTCCAGAAAGGGAAGAAAAAACTCAGCAGAAAGAGATAGCCATTTGATGATCTTACGAGATCAGAAAGCATGGATTTGCCCACCCCCATATCACTGGTGGCTCTGAATAGAGAACCTTTCATTAACATTTTTTAGAGTTCATAGAGATCATCTTTTAAAGAAATATATCTCAGAAATCTGCATTCCAAATTATTCGACTGCCCTTGCCAGGTCAATGTTAGTTCTACTGAAGTAGAGCCCTCTCTTTCTTGATTTATAGAGAAGGGCCCACTCTCCTTTAAAAAAAACGCAAAGGTTTATTTTCTGAAGACCGCAATTCAGAGATGGAACAAACCTTCAGAGAGGAATCAATAATGAACACAGAGAGGTTGAATTACTTTTCACAATAAGTGCTGTACAGGTGGGGTCTGACCGTATGATCTCTCCTGCTGCTGCTGCATAGCTTTTATTTTTATGTTGGGAGCTTATGCCTGATTTCCCATTAAACCTCTTTGAAGCAAACAGTTTTTCAGAAGGAAGAGAAATAGTAGATGTGATTTACTTATTAGTTACATTTTTATCATACCTCCTCTCTTGTTGGGTTCTCATGGGTACATGGCTCTCCCCACCCCCCATCCTGTTTTTGCTTGACAACAACCGGAAAAGTTAGATCTTTCTCTGCGGAGGTCTGGGAGGTAGATCAGATGAGGACAGAGTGATGATGATCATGGCTGAGTGAGATAAACATGAAATCCTATATTTATTTCACAAATGCACAGTATATCCTGCCTGTGTCAGAGGTAAGTGTAGAAGGATTTCTTATTAAATTCCTTGTTCCTGCTTATTTGCTTTACCTTGACATGAGGATGCACTTCAGTGAGGAATTTTTAAATCCCCTGAGATTCTTTGAATCGTTCTTCCCCCATCCCCCCACAATGATATTTGTAAATTGCGCAGAATGCCTCTAGTTACCCCTTTGTTGTTTCCTTTTCACAAGCACCACTCACACATAACAAGCAGAGAAGGAATGGATTAAGGAAGGATTGAGGAAGATGCAAACAAAAACTTATTGCACTGTTTTGGGTTTTCTTTCTTTTTTAATCATTCAAATGTTGTGCAAAACTCACCATTTGTTGGCGAGACAAGCTATGAGGTTGATATAGGTGCAAGAGATTACTAGGATCTCCCAATCTTTGGAGTCTTCAGACACATATTAAGTTTTTTTTTAAAAAAAATTAAATTAATTAAGCTGCCATAAAATGGCTGCTGGGGTGGGGTGGGGGAATAAAACAACAAAAAGAGTAGTCTGACACTGAGTCTGTTAGAGCCCCAAAGTCAAAAACATACTTTGTAACAATTTTGCTGAACAATTTAGTGACTAGTATTAATTAAGCAGTTTTGCAATGTCGTCGTCGTCGTCATCATCATCATCATCATCATCATCATCATTATCATCATCATCATCATCATCATCTAGAGAACAACATGGATACTTCTTCCTTTTGTCCCAAAGCAAGCAAAACAGACACCCCAACATGTAATACAACACACAGTACCCATGCAGAATGTTCTGCCTCTCCCATAATGCACCTTCTCAATCTCCTCCTCACATTTACCAGACTGTGGTAGGATTTGCTTGCTTGCTAACTTTCAGTGTCCCAATATGCTTTGGACTTTGGGTCTCTAACAAAATCATTCTTTTCTTTTCCAAACTCATGCCCCCAAAACAAAAACCACTGGGTCTGCATGGAGCTGAGGACCACTTAATGGGAGAAGAAAGTTGGAAAGCTAGAGCTTCTTGCAATAATAAATCAGAAGCAGAAAATGAATTGGGAGGGGAGGTCTCTTGGTAGAACAGCAAGAGTGCTGTGTTGTGGACCTAAAGGTTATGGAATGCCCTTAAAGAATAGCCAGTTCTCAACTATTTAGTTGATTATGATAGGCTGTAGCCAATAGTGGCTGTGTATCATGGCAAGCGTATAAGGTTAAGAACCTACGGCCCCCTCCCTTACTTTCAACTGACTGCAACTTCTAATCTCTTTGAAAAACTATGCTGGTGTACTCATCTTTTCTACTTTTATGTGCACTCTTAGAGGAATGCTCTCATCAGATGAGGGAATGGACCTAGATTAATTCATACTTCTCCATTACTCCCCTTGTGCTCCCCACCTCTTTCTGATCATATGAGCTGTTTGACAGTGGCACGGCTTATCTCAAAAACGGGTGGGCTCTCTTTTATTGAAGATTTTTAACAGTGCCACCTGTGAATCAGGAAAAAAATCAACAAGATAGGCCACTTTTTAAAAAACGAAGGAAAGGGTGGAATGACGATGGTTGGTATGGAAATGCGTATGATGTCCTCTCCCTCTCCCTCTTCTCTGGGATCCAACTGCAGCTCCATAATACTTCCACTATATCTATTAGTGAGCTTTAAGTGAAAATCATTTCAGCAATATTACATTCAATTATAATGGAGTTTCTATGGAATCATGTATTATATCCACCTGAATACCAAAAGAATTCATCATGATTAAAGTTATTGCAAGAAATACCAAAGGATGTAAGAGTGATTTGCCACTTATTATAACGGGTTGCCCATTTAGGCATAAGTGGACAGTCATTATTAATTCATTTGGTATTCCCTATAACATTAATCACAGATAATTCTTTGGGTATTATTAATGCAGATTTAACATGGAATTCCATGGCAATTTAGCTATTTATTTAAAAGTATCATTAATTTCAAACACTATCAATCTAGATGTCAGAATTTTCAATCATAACATGTGCGAGATTATTAATATGGCTTTCAGAAGAAAAGAAAATTAAAGAGAGGGAAGGCATTGAAAGTAATAGTTCTTGTCCATGTGTGTGGATCCATCTCTCGACAAGTGGAACCACAGAACTGGGAAAACATACTTTATTAACTACAACTCCCATTACTCTCAGAAAGTATGCAGGTGTTTAGATTTTTTTTTTATCAAAAAAGCATTTTTTCCAAGCTTTGTCCTCAAGAGTCAAACTAATTGCATACAAAGATCCCCCATTTTCTTCACAGCACAGTTCATACACGTCAGATATCTAAGCTGGACTTGTGCAAATATGAAAGTGCAAATATGTTGGGGAGCAATTAACCACTTCCCGACTCAATTAGAAATGATTTTCTCCTAAGGGGACCCCCTTTGGAGTTAAATAACTCAGCCCCCTGAACCCAAAACTTCTCCAAATTTGGAGGTCTTACAGGGAAGAGTCCAAAGAAGCTACCCTGTGATACTGGTTCCTCTAGGAAAAAAATTTTTTATTTCTAGAAGAAAACATGGTGTTTAATTTCATTTTGTAACGAAATGCATCCTACCATTTTGATTTGTAATGAAATGACAAAACAGCCTTTTGTTTTTGTTTCATGCCCATATCTATTTCCTACCCCATCAAAATGGGCACTGATTACCATACAGGAAAAAAAGCTATTCTCACCATTGTTAAAACATATAGATCAATATATCTTAATTGTTTGTCCTCCAGATATTTTGGACTTCCTCTCCCAGAATCTCTGATTGTTGGCCATGTTGATTGGGGTTTCCAGGAGTTCCACCCCAGAAACATCATTAGAGGACTAATGATGAAGAAAGCTCTGATATAAGTGTCAAAAAAGAGATTAGAGGCCTTTCTATAGAAAGCAACCCTAATTGTGTACTAATGTGGTTGAACATTAGTACACTCAAAGGTTGAAAGGATGACCACTTCAGGTCTTGGGAGATAAAAACAGAGCAGCTGAAGATGGCAGCGGTGAAGAAGGCCAATTCCATGCTACGGATCATCAAAAAGGGGGTTGAAAATAAAACATCCAGCATTATAATGCCATTGTACAAAATGGTTGTAAGGCCACACCTAGAGTATTGTGTACAGTTCTGGTCACTGCATTTCAAAAAAAGACGTAGTGGAACTGGAAAAGGTGCAGAAGGGATTGACTAAAATGATTACTGGGCTGGGGGGCCTCCCTTATGAGGAAAGACCACAGCAATTGGGGCTCTTTAGTCTGGAAAAAAGGCACCTGAGGGGGATATGATTGAGATGTACAAAATTATGCAGGGTATATGTAAAGTGCATAGAGGGATGCTCTTCTCCCTCTCACAATATGCCAGACCTTGGCGACACCCACTCAAATTGAGGGTTGGGAGAGTGAGAACAGACAATACATACATATATAAACCCAGCGTGTTGTTAGTCTGTGGAACTCTCTGCCACATGATGTGATGATGGTATCAGGCCTGGATGCCTTCAAAAGGGGATTGGACAGATTCCTGGAGGAAAAGTCCATCACAGGTTACAAACCATGATGGAGATTAGAGATGGGCACGAAACGAACAATTTTTTGTTTCTGTTTTTGTTTTTTCATTTCGTTACGCAACAAAATGACAAATTTTATCTCTAAAATGAAACAAAACAAACAGAAACACCAGAAATTTTGTCGTCCGTTTCATTTTCGTTACGGCAATACATTTAACTGCTTTAAAAGCTAAAAAAATCACAAAAATGAAATAAATGGTAACAAAACGGTAACGAAATGAACAAAAAGAAAAATGAATTTTTTTGCAAAAATTAGCAAAAAATGGAAACGAACCGAAACGGACCCCCTAAATGACAAACAACAAATGAAACACCATTTTTTATTCGTGCCCATCTCTAATGGAGATGTATAACCTCCAGGCTTAAAACCAGGGTACTTCAAGGGCCAGATGCAGGGGAGTGGTATTTGTGGACAGATATCTAGTCCCGTGTGCTCCCAGACACATTTGGTGGCACCACTGTGAGATACAGGAAGGTGGAGTAGATGGGCCTTTAACCTGATCCAGCTTGTCTCTTCTTATCCAGCCATTCCAGTGTAAGCCTTTGTTGATGCAGCCACTTCTTCAGACACATTAGCGCAAAGTAGAAACCACAAGTATATCACCTGTGGTTTTGCTGCACTAATGTGTCTTAAGATGCAAATGGGCCTGATCTAGCTTGTCTCTTATGTTCTTGTGTTCTCATGGACTTGTGCATGATTGGCTGCCTTATTGCATGATGGTGCCCTACAATAAAAGGATGAGAACTTCCAAAATACACTAATAAAATAAAATGACACTGCCTAATGCAAACGTGATAAAATGAAATATTCTACTTTGCAATGTATCATAGAATTAATCTGTTGAACTAACAGTTGAAACCTATCAAGAATGGGTCGTTAGCTGTGGCCTTGGTGGTGAAGGCTTTTTAATTTGTCTGGGTACTTTGGAAAGCACAACCTTATAAGTAGCCGATAGACTATGGCAACACCTTAGGCCATTGTTCACCTTAAGGCTATAGATACTATTGTCTCCCTAACGAGCCTATTCAGGCCATTGTTCATCTTATGAGCCTAATTCAGACCAGGGTGACAAGAGTTCAGAGCTGACTATAAGATGGAGGACTTGCACTGGCTGTATTCAGACTGATGAAGCTGTTTGGATGAGAAGCGAAACGTTTCTATCTCTCAAAAAAGAAGTCCAGTAGCCATGACTCAACTTCCATACAGCCATTTGGATCTAAATTAGAAAGTAAATTAGAAATAAATTAGATTATGATTCTGACCCCAATGTGACTGGAGGTGGTCTTCATTTCAACATACTGTGTTATCTTTCATTTACAATTAATTTACCCCATTTGTTCATTTGAGGGGGGTAGCAAGTACGTGTATATCTTCCTGCATGACCCAAAGGCACAAATGGCATTTTGGCAGAAAGTATATACTGAGGTGATCAATAGAAATATGAAACGTTTTATGTTATGTATATCAAACATGCATCTGAAATCAACTTATGGTCTCTAGTTAACACTAGAGGTACCCAGGGTATAATGGCGGATAGAATGATAGACTAGGAGTAAGGAGACCCGTATTTGGATCCATACTCATGGGTAAGCGTGGCACTGATACATCTTAAATATCTCCCCTACTTTAAAAAAACCCAACCTTTTAGGATTGCTAAAAGTCTAGTGTGACTTGACAGCAAAGCACACACACACACACACACACACACATACAGGTTACCACTAATCGCAATTCTGTTGATTCAGTGGCCCACTTCTAGTTGGTACTAGCAATCAGATCTTAGCCATAAATATTTACTTTTTAGCCTCATGAATGTAAACTAGCCTGGCCAGTAATGATCAGACCTCAGTTACTTCCTATCAGTCATGCTTCCCTTTGTGACTTTGTAAGGGGTGTGTGCTGAGCTAAAGCAGAAAAACAGCAACACTGGAAAAAGAAAGACCAGAACCTGCAGTCTGATACAGTATTCCACTCCACATGTGAAACTCTCTTGCTTTCTGATAATAAGAAAGACCCTTTATGAGACTTTTTTTAAAAAAAGAACTCTCTACAGGTGAAAAAGAGTTTTCTAACAGTATCCACTGCAGCAAAGAGACACACAATGCCTGTTTGTAAGAAGGGATCCAAAACCATGGCATATAGTTAAGCAGTTGGGGTTAAATGAATGCAGCATTACCTCGGTTCACGAGCATAATCCGTTCCAGAAACATTCTTGTAAACCAAAACGCTCTTATATCAAAGCAAATTTCCCCATAAAAATAATAGAAACTCACATGATTTGTTCTGGGGTCCCATAGACCACATACTGTATACACAAAATGCCAAAACTCAAAAAAGAAGTTGGCTAGAACTCCACATCCACACCATGGTTTAGGTACCTGGCTGCGGAATCTGCTCTGCTTGGGACTAACAAGTGGATTTTACTCTGTGTTTTAAATGTGACGATAATAAAATGCAATTTGTACCCCGATGCACACTTGACTAACTGCCCCATGACTAGAAATGGTTTGAAAAATAAGAAAGGATGTTGAAAACCAAATTAAAGAAAAATATAAAGAAAAATAAAGCAAACCCCTAACCTCCACTGCCCTTTGAAAACGTTCCTGGCTTGTCCAAGGGAAACCTCCATTCATCTCTCCTCTGTCTGCTTTGCAGGCTGCTTGAGTTGGGAACATTCCAGACAATAACCCATAATCCAGCAGGGGGGAAGAGAGAGCCACTATTGTCTCACTTGTGATCCTGTGACCTGCTCCAGTTACTTGTATTGCAAGACGTTGCTTGTTGATCAAGGCAAAATTTAGAAATGTTTGCTTGTCTTGCAAAACACTCTTAAACCAAGTTACTCTTAAACCAAGGTATTACTGTAATTACATGCTGTCAAGTTTATTCCAATATACGGCAATCCTTTCCAACATTTTCTAGTAACAGTACTCACAAGTAGTTTACCATTCCCTTCTTTTTGGGTTGTTGGGGACATTGCATCTTTCCCAAGGCTACATCGGCTGGCTTCCCTTCCAGGAGACACAGTGACGCATCAAACTTTGGTGCTCTACCTAACTCACTGAGCAATCAGCCAACCAGAGCTGTAAATTGGGTCTACTTTCTTTCTGATTTCCTCTTGATATAAATGAATCTGTCCAGGAATAGGGATGCTTAATGTGAGTGTAGGGAAGAGGTCTCAGGAACCTATCCTTTCCTGGATCTTTAGGTAAGGGGACAAATCATGCGGTGGGGAATGCTTAATTTAAGAATCTATGGTTGTTTTCAATGCTTGGATGCCCATCTCCTCCTGGCTCCTAAAGGGTGCCAGGGTATGGCCTGCTGACCATATTTGTTTCTCTCATCCCTAAATCCCAAAATGTCATAGAATAAAAATTCGCTGACCTGGCCATCATATAGAAGGGTTACAATACCAAAAAGGTGAAATGTCGTCTTTTAAATGGGTCCAAAATTCTTCAGATGATATGAAGTTAGTTTCTTTACAGAAAGTAACCACAAATGCAGATCCACCAAGGTTCCTCCTGTTATCTTTGTCTCTGCCCCTCCCCTTTGCTTCTTTTTGCTCTTCTTCTCCATTATCTCACCCCTTCTCAAAAAGTAGTTGGTGAATCTCTGCATTTCTGCAAAACACCACAGATATCATAAAAACCCTGAAATATACTCTGAGACAAAGAAAAGCCAACTTCTTTACACAGCATGGGGCCTCAATGAGTATTATATGAAAGAATACTAAATGCTAACAAATATTCTGAGGAAAAGAAAGTCTCTCTCTCTCTCTCTCTCTCTCTCTCTCTCTCTCTCTCTCTCTCTCTCTCTCTCTCTCTCCCTCTCTCCCTCTTATATATATTATAAATATATACTCTCAAAAGAGCATATGTCACAGCAGTTGAAAGAAGCACGAAATCATTCTATGCCCTTGGAGTGAGGTCATGTTCAGATTTGCTAATCAACAATAAAGGAATGCCCAAATTGCCTCATTGATCTTGGAGAATATGCATCTCCTCTATCTCTGTTATTAACTGAGGAATTAAAATGAGTTTCTTTTATATATGTATCCTACTCCCTGTGTTTTATGAGAGCAATATTATTCTTGTTATATTTTTGCTGGAAAGAATACATCTGCTTTATGGCAATAATCGCTATTGAAATTTCTTTTCTTTATTATTTAGTACCTGCTGTTGAGATTTTGCAGATTCCTTTAAAGTCTTAAATGGGCTATATTAAGTGGCTCGGGGGGGGGATATAGATGGTCTCCAGCCTGCTAAGTAAATATAAATTTCACAGTTAAATACATAAAATAATGATTACATCCAATGGTCATGAGGGACATGTTTTTAGGAGTCTACTAATTAAACTACATCCTTCAGACAACATGTTTCTACACTTACCAGCAATGAACCATATCTGATTTGTCATTAAGTAATTATGAATGCTAATACAAATAAAGCACCTTTCAAACAGGGATTCCAAAAAGAAATTAATCATATATTATTCCTTCTGATCCTACCACATAAGGGTCACTTTGATGAACATGGCCAAGTATGGAAGGAATTTGATATGGAAATAGCTGCTGTTATCTTCTCCAGTGCAAGATATCATCTAATTTTCTTAATGCATTGCTACCATAATTAATTGTTCTGACAGCATTTTCTGGGTATGTAAAGTGCAAATATCCAGGGCAGCTATCCAGTGATAAAAATATGGCTAACACATTCATTAAAATTAAACAGTCTCTCTGCCATATGACTAAACACACACACACACACACACAGAGAGAGAGAGAGAGAGAGAGAGAGAGAGAGAGAGAGAGAGAGAGAGAGAGAGAGAGAGAGAGAGAGAGAGAGAGAGAGTCTTTAGTGGTATACATCAAATGTTGTAAGGAGCAAGGCTACTTCCAGTACCTCAGGTCAGAATAGCTCGCTCCTCACTGCACAATGTCTCATGGAATATCCTGGCCTTAATTTCAAGCAGTAATGATTTGAGGCTTGACAGATCCCAGGGGAAAATAAGTGCCTTTTGGCAAGAGCCTCCTTGTCTATTGTTAAGTCTAAGCAAGCTTGAGCACTCTGAGCCATTGTAGGCATGCATGATTTAGATACAATTTCAGTTCCCCATAATGTTCCACATGCAGTATGGCCATGAGAGGGTGAAGGAAACTTCTCTGGTGGCTTGGTCCCAGCTACCCAACATTACTTGGATGCTTTCTTTCCTTTTAAAATGGAGAGGTTAAGGCAGGTGTTAATGATGAAGTCTTGGAGGGCACTGGCATCTCTGAACTTCTGAACATTACTCCATGCTGGAATCAATCCTCATCTCACTTTCATAGACTCAAACCATATGCTCCCATCCTTAACAGGAAATGTTGTGAGATAAAGATCTGCACAGCATTTTTTTTTCTTTTAGGTGTTTTTTTTTAAAGGGAGTGACTTCTTCATGTTTTTCCCTCCATTTATTTTACACAAATGAGAAAGCATCATACTCGTTCATTTCAGGATTCCCTTTCATGTTTTGGGCACTGCCAAAACCACACATAGACTTTAAAAATTACTCAAAAAAAAAAAAGAGTAGAGCCAAGGCAACAGAGAATTAATTAGTCTATGTGCTCCAAAAGCAATCAACAGTCCATGAGAAAGAGAGAAATCAAATATCCCGTGAAACTATACAGTTTAACAGAATAAATACATCGTATAAACACACTATACACACATAAACACACACACACACACAGAGAGAGAGAGAGAGAGAGAGAGAGAGAGAGAGAGAGAGAGAGAGAGAGAGAGAGAGAGAGAGAGAGGAGATGGAGAGAGGCAGACACATTAATTGGTATGAAATAATAGCAACAAGACTGGTTTGGTTCATATTTCATTATTCACAAAGCAGAGCAAGGAACAGAAGTGCAAACTGCATTGACACTACAGTACAAACGCTGTCCATCAGACAAAACGCTGTCCATCAGAAAAAAGTATGTTCATGACCCAAAGTTCAATCCCAGGTAGCCAGCTCAAGGTTTACCCAGGCTTCTATCCTCCTCCTTCTTTGTTTTCTTAGCGTCTGTTCCACTTGGTGGTGGGATCTGCTTTCTTCAGGCTTCCATCCTTCTGAGGACAATAAAATAAGTACCCAGCTCATGGTGGTGGTGGTGGTGGTGGGGACAATGTGTAGCCTAAATTGTAAACCACCCAGAGAGTGCTTTAAACAGTATATTAAAGTGCACACTTTGCTTTTGCTTTATATAAAGTCATAAATAAATGAAGTGAAGTGAATTTAGAAACTGACCTGAATACAGAGTAGAAATCGAGCCAGCTGGGACACAAATGACTTCAATCCACTAGCTGCTATTGCTGTTTTACTAAAGGCAAGCTTTTAGAGTACCTAGTGTGCAAACTAGAAAGGCAAACTCTGAAGCCACTGGTCTGAAATTTGGCAGGTAAAATTTACCTTCTCCCAATATAATTAAGCAAGAGGATTTTGGACAACAGATAGTGAAGAAGGACATAAACCTGCCAAATTTGTAAATGATGTAACTCGCAGCAGCAAGTTGCTGCTAAATCTTGAGTCCCTGCTTGTGTTCCTGGTTGCTCATCATGGGCATGCAGTGAGGACTTCTATTTCTTACTGCAAGCAGCATCATTTCCCTTCAGTCATTGTAAATGTATAAGATTTGGGCCATCTTGTCCCAATTATCACAAACGCATTGGCTTAAAATCCTCCTACATGTGAATGCTGATCCTTTCCTGACCATAAGATCCATGTATTTCACAGGTACATGAATGAATATTATATAAAATACTATGAATAGAATTCTCATGGGGGAAGCAGGGACCCATATCTTCCTCGTGGAAGGAGTAATAAAGAGTTTTAAGAGAGAGAAATAGTTAATGACTTAATGCTACACATTTTCTCCTTAGCCACCTGACCTGTTGCTTTTTTCAGTTTGCTACTGGGGAAAGCAGCAGGTCTGTTATTTTTTACTAACTTATTGCCTTCTTGGAAATATTTTGGTAGATCAGTTGGGAACTTGAAGGAATTAGAGATGCTTTGGTGAACCCCAAGGCATCATGTATGGTAACATGTACAGTGGACCCTCATATAACAAACAGTTTGTATAACATAAAATCTGTACAACAAAAAATTCCAGAGATAGGGGAAATTTGCTTAACAGAATTGCCTAGTGGGGGAAATCTGTACAACACAAAAATGGTTGCAATTAGGGATTACTCTGTTTTCAATGCATTCCTATGGGAAATTTGTATAAAGGAAAATTTGCTTAACATTTGGAACGAATTAATTCCTTTATACAAGGTACCACTGTACTGTATTCAGAGTTGGGATGTGCTGATCTCATCCAAGACCACTTGCACATCCGACCAGTTTTAATCCTACTGCTTTGTCTACCACCTAAAAAAAGAAATGAAAAAAGGCTATTAGTTATTCATGATATCAGTCATGGCTTGGTATAGTGTAGTCTTCCAATGAAAAGGCAGGTTAAGTCTCATGCAGGATCATATTATGCTGCAATTTTATAAAAACATAGAAAGTGTAGAGTTGGAGTATATCAATCAAAAGCCAAAAAGAGCAGTGAAGGGAGGAAAGCATGCTAAAAAGAGAAGTTATCCAAATTTGTTCTATTCGCATAATTTATAGAAATCATTTCATCCTGTTTTTCAGAGCACAAATTGTGAATCCCCTCCCCTGGCATGTAAAACGGGCAGCCCGGCTTCAGACCTCCATGAATCAAATATGCATTTAACTCCTTTTGCTTGTGAATGGAAAATCAGCCATCCCCAGATTTTCAGAAAACCATAGAAAGACATATTAGATAAATATATGTATATGTGTTTAAAGCCGGAGGCAGGAACCTAGCTTCACTCCAAATTCCACATGTGCTCATGAATTTATATTTATTTATTCAATTTCTATACCACCCATCTGATCAATGGCCACCTTGATGGTTTATGTCAGTGATAATAATATCTATTAACATAAACATAATTAAAATTTAAGTTTAAATTAATGAATAGCCTTCAGGGACTGCCAGCCAGTAATAGGCAAGGCTGCAGACACATTTTCCCCATTTGTACATACCCATTCATGTACCCCTGCTACTTCACACTGACATATAGTCAGTCAGTCACCTATTCATACATACAGTACAAGTACACACAAAAGCAGGGCCCTAAATCTGACCTTTCTTATCCTTGCATGAGAGAAATTGTATCCTCACCTGTGTAACAATGGATATTTTTTCCTGTTATCTCAGTACAAGATTTTTGCCTCTGAAAGAATGGTGTTGGGACAAATTGAAGAGTCGGATATAGCTCCTGCCAAGGTGACCCAGGCTTTTAAAGGGGGGTAATGGGGGAAAGGAAGAGTTGGTTGCATCATCAACCAGTCTTTTCATATTTGTTGTGTGTACATGTGTGAGGAGGGGCCCATGGAGGACATACATTTTTAGGAACCTAAAACTTGAGCTGTTGGGGGGCGGGGGCTTTGCAACTACCAACAATGTCTGAGTTCACCATTGTTATCTTCTCCAATGGGGTTGTTCCACAATAGATCATCACAATTTTTAAAAGTATGTATATGTATGTATATTAAAGGTGCTTCTGGGGGCTCCTCTGGGATTCAGGGCCTTGAAAATTAAGCTTCATTGGTTTTGTGGCAAATCTGCCCTTGAGGAGGTAGATGTGCACTTTGATCCACAAATGACACTAATATTCCAGGGCAAATATTCTGTGTGTAATACAGAAACCTCCGGGGCAGAAGGGGAACCCCCCAAAAAACTTTTTTTTACACAGAACATTAGAACGGTCACCAGGATCCGCTGTTCCTTGAGAGTCTCTCTCTCTCTCTCTCTCTCTCTCTCTCTCTCTCTCTCTCTCTCTCTCTCTCTCTCTCTCTCTCTCTCTCTCTCTCTCTCTCTCTCTCTCTCTCTCTCCCCCTCTCTCTCTCTCTCTCTGATTTCCTAGCAATTTTGCTCACACAAAGGGGGAACATGAGTGTTTGTCTTCAGACCCACTGCTTTCCTCAGAAAGTGAGCAGTGGAGTGGGTGGGATTAAACCCTTCCTTCTTCATGTATTGAGTCTAAAGAGATGAGCAATTGTCAGGAGCCCAGGGAAATGGGTCCATTCATAGCAATCCACAGGTGAAACTGCCAGCCCCAAAATTACCTTCTTTCTGGTTTTTCTATCACTATTTACAGATTTTGCTGCCATTCAGTAACATTTTAATGGTACTTCTACTTAATTCTCCACCTTGCACACTTAATAAATTTAGAGTTAGAGGTGAATTTGTTAATACATAAAAAAGACTCACTGAAACCAGTATGACTGTTCTCAATATGAGTAAAATCTAGATCTCACCAACTGTTCTGCTACATATTTCATGCTTTTAATAGCATAGATTATTGTTATTATTAGAGATGGGCATGAAAAGAGAGATTTTTCATTTTCGTTTTTGTTTTTTCATTTCGTTACGCAACAAAAACGAAACAATTTTTTTAAACAAAACGAAAACAACAACGAAACGACCAAATTTGCTGTGTTTTTCGTTTTCGTTGCAGCAGATGCATTGAACTAAAAAGAATGCTAACGAAACAGCAATTTTTCATTTTCGTTTTCATTTTTTGTTTCATTACCTAACGAAACGAAAATGAAATTTTTTGCAAAAAAGTCACGAAAATGAAAACGAACCGAAACGGACCCCTAAACGACCAAACGACAAACGAAACACCATTTTTTTTGTCGTGCCCATCTCTAGTTATTATAACTGTGACTGTTTTTCTCTTCTGCTTTTCTCTTCCTTGAGTGCCTCAAAAGGAGACAGACTAAAATCTTAGTATAAATAAATAAATTAAATGTAAAGATAGATGGTCATTAGCACCAAATTAGTTTATACTCTACCCAACATCTTCTGGCACTTGCCTTTGATATAAGCATAAAACTCAAATATCGGGGTTAGGCAAGGACTGTCTGATTTCTTAAATTAGAAAGCAGAGGAGATACTCTATCATTATTAAAAAGAAAATATATAGAGGTGCCTTATCCCCAGAGTTAAAAGGTAGCATTAGTGAAATTTCCCATCAAGCTAAATGTAAGTTGATTTACCTTCTCATTAGGTTCTAAATGTTTTTCTTCCTCTTGACTTGTCTTTGTTCCCTTCTTTGAAGACGCACCAAGTCACAAGCTCTCTAAAGCAACTCCCTGCAAATAATAACGCTTCGCTGCATAAGCAAGTAGCTGGAGAGATGAGTTATGAAGAACAAAGTTCTTGCTACATATGCTTCAATAATCCTTAATTCTGAGAAAGAAAATAGCCAATAACTTGTGAAAGGGGCTGTGAATAAATGTGCTTACGGCAGGATAATATACTTTTAAATTGAGATTGGCTGTTTAGGATCTTCTTCAAGGCGAGGGCCATGAATAACTGATAGTCAATGCGAGGTCAATTATGGGGTAGGTACACTGAAAAAAAAATCATGCTGCGTGTGCCATGGGCATGACAGATATTTCTCACAAAGTGCGATTGAAGACCACAGGTGTCAGGGTAGAAATGAGGAATGACTCCTCCGTTGCAGAGCTGAGGTGGAAGGCGATCCAGGAGGAAGGGAAGAGACAATGTAGAAATAACGGACTAGGGTTGTTGTTGTTTGTTGCTGTTGCTTTTTGTTGTTGCTGCTGTTGCTGCTATTATTGTTGTTGTTGCTGTCTTAACCAAAAGGGGAGGGACTGCAAGCTGTTGATGAAGCCTTCCTAATCAAACCTTTTTTTAGCAACCGAAGGTGCCCCCATTAGACAGTCCTTGCCAGCCGGCCTGTGCTTGATGTAACACAAACTGACATTGACCTTGAACACATTACAGGGGTTACGATTTGATTAGGATGAAGAGATTGTCAAAGGACAACACACAGGAATGTTTTTGTTCATCAGAGAGAGGAAAACCAAATCCATTTGCTTAAGGGCATCTTTTTAAAACATACATTTAGGTCAGTCTAGCTAGAGTGTTCTTTCTTTCTTTCTTTCTTTCTTTCTTTCTTTCTTTCTTTCTTTCTTTCTTTCTTTCTTTCTTTCTTTCTTTCTTTCTTTCTTTCTTTCTTTCTTTCTTTCTTTGGTAAATCATTTATCACTCCCTGGGGTGACCACAAATTTATACTTGTTCCAGGGTCCATATCTAAATTTCAGAGATAATTTCACTATACCTATGAATAGAGAATTTCCTATTAAATCTAATGGTGCAAATGTTTTGGATGAACTAGGGCGGTGTTGGCGAACCTATGGCATGGGTGCCAAAGGTGGTACTTGGAGCCCTTTCTGTGGGCACCTGACATCGCCTCTTCACAGCCGCTTGTATTCATGTTAAATTGATGTATTGGCACTTTGTGAAAAATTAGTGGGTTTTGACTTGCAGTTTGGGCACTCAGTCTCTAAAAGATTCGCCATCACTGCTCTAGTGCCATCCCGGCTAGACTACTGTAATGTGTTCCATGAACTAGGGTTTAAGTTGCAAAAATGCAGCTGAATGGCTCACTTCTGTTCATCTTCCTAGTACCCCCATGACCCTGAAAATGGCAAATAGGGTGACCTTCACAAGCCATAAAACACACACAAGAGTTTCTTGTCCAGTTTAGTGTGTACTTACATAAGAACATAAGAACATAAGAAGAGCCTTGCTAGATCAGGCCAAAGGCCCATCTAGTCCAGCTTCCTGTATCTCACAGTGGCCCCACCAGATGCGTTTGGGAGCGCATGAGACTAGATATCTGTCTCCTGATACCACTCCCCTGCATCTGGCCCTTGAAGTACCCTGGTTTTAAGCCTGGAGATTACACATCTCCATCATGGTTTGTAACCTGTGATGGACTTTTCCTCCAGGAATCTGTCCAATCCCCCTTTGAAGGCATCCAGGCCAGATGCCATCACCACATCCTGTGGCAGGGAGTTCCATAGACTAACAACACGCTGGGTGAAAAAATATTTTCTTTTGTCTGTTCTTACTCTCCCAGCCCTCACTTTGAGTGTATGTCCCCTAGTTCTGGTATTTTGTGAGAGGGAGAACAGCTTCCCTCTATCCACTTTACTCATGCCCTGTATTATTTTGTACGTCTCAGTCATATCCCCCCTCAGGCGCCTTTTTTCCAAACTAAAGAGGCCCAAATGTTTTAGCCTTTCCTCATAAGGGAGGTGCCCCAGCCCAGTAATCATTTTAGTCACTCTCTTCTGCACCTTTTCCAGTTCCACTATGTCTTTCTTGGGATGTGGTGACCAAAATTGTACACAATACTCCAGATGCGGCCTTACTATTGTTTTGTATAATGGCATTATAATGTAGGCTGTTTTATTTTCAATCCCCTTTTTGATAATCCCTAGCATGGAATTGGCCTTCTTCACCGCTGCCACACATTGGGTAGACACCTTCATGGAGCTGTCCACCAACGCACCAAGATCTCTTTCCTGATCTGTCACGGATAAGTCAGAGCCCATGAGTTGATAGATAAAGTTTTGATTTTTTGCCCCAATATGCATTACTTTACATTTGGCTACATTAAAACGCATTTGCCATTTCATAGCCCATTCCCCCAGTTTAGAGAGATCCTTCTGGAGCTCTTCACAATCTTCTCTGGTTTTTACCACACGGAAAAGTTTTGTGTGATCTGCAAACTCGGCCACCTCACTGCTTATCCCTGTTTCCAGGTCATTTATGAACAGATTGAAAAGCACCGGTCCCAGGACAGAGCCCTGGGGCACACCGCTTTTCACCTCTCTCCATTGTGAAAATTTCCCATTGACACCTACTCTTTGTTTCCTGGATCTCAACCAGTTCTCAATCCATAAGAGGACCTGCCCTCTTATCCCCTGACTGTGAAATTTTCTCAGCAGCCTCTGGTGAGGGACTGTGTCAAAGGCCTTTTGAAAATCCAGATAGACTATATCCACCGGTTCACCCAAATCTACATGCCTGCTGACCTTTTCAAAAAATTCTACAAGATTTGTCAGACAAGACTTACCCTTGCAGAAGCCATGCTGATTTTCTCTCAGCAAGGTTTGTTCTTCTATGTGTTTTAAGATTTTCTCTTGGATGAGGCTTTCCACCATCTTCCCTGGGACAGATGTAAGGCTAACTGGCCTGTAGTTTCCCGGGTCCCCCCTCCTTCCTTTTTAAAAAAATTGGTGTGACATCTGCTATCCTCCAGTCCCCCAGTACTGTGGCCGTTTTAAGAGACAAGTTGCATATTACCGTTAAGAGATCTGCAATTACATTTCTCAGTTCCCTAATAACCCTTGGGTGGATGCCATCTGAGCCCGGGGACTTGTTAATCTTCAATTTATCAATTATTCCTAAAACATCTTCTCTTTTAACCTGTATTTGATTTAATTCTTTAGTCAAGAGGGGCCGTTCAGGCAGCGAAATCTGCTCAAGGTCTTCTGTCGTGAAGACAGATGCAAAGAACTCATTTAATTTCTCTGCAATTTCCACGTCCTCCTTAATCTCCCCTTTTCCTCCCTCACCATCCAGAGGGCCAACTGGTTCTCTGGCAGGTTTTCTACTTCTAACATATTTAAAGAAGCTTTTATTATTACCCTTTATATTGCTAGCCATGCATTCCTCAAAATCTTTCTTTGCCTCTTTTATCATCTTCTTACATTTCTTTTGCCAGAGTTTGTGTTCCTTTTTATTTTCCTCATTGGGGGAGGATTTCCATTTACAGAAAGACCTCTCCTTGCGCTTTAGAGCCTCTCTAACTCCACTCGTTAACCATGCTGGTGCCCTCTTAGACTTAAATGAGCTCTTCTTTCTTTGTGGTATGCACTTGTGCTGGGCCTCTGTTACCGTTGTTTTAAACAGGTTCCATGCACTCTGAAGAGATTGGATTCTTCCAACCTTCCCCTTCAATTTCTTTCTAACTAGTTTCCTCATCTGAGGGAAGTTTGCCCTTCGAAAATCAAGGATTTTTATGTCTGATCTCAACTTAGAAACAATAATAACTCAATGTGAATGACTAAACAGCCACTAAACAGGAGGATGGCCCAGCACTGGAGGGGCAACAGCACAGAGCGAGAATCTGTAGTGTAACATCATTTGAAGGATATAGGGCATGCATTCAGTGATGAAGATGTACACATATTAGACAGAGAAGATAGGTGATTCAAGAGAGGGGTCAGGGAGGCCATTCATGTGTGTGTGTAGACAATCTTTCTCTCAACAGGGATGGATGACTGAGGCAGAGTGATCTGTCTGTTCTTTATCATGCTGCCCTTCCATCTATCCCCAGAAAAATCAGAACCAATTCAGACTTTTACTAGGCAGGGCCCTGGTAATGGCCCATACTTAATGGGCATTCGGAAGGGCTGCAGAGGTGTGACTTTCACACATACCTGACCATTGTCCATATAGTCTGTTCAGACCAGGATAAAGTGAAACCAAGGTGGGGTATAAATTGGAGGTCTCCTACCAACCTTCTTCAGACTGGATGAATAGCTCACAAAAAAAATCTCACAAGAAATGAAGTCCTGTTGCCATGTCTCAGCTTCTGGATAACCTCACCTGGATGACTGAGAATCTTCACAGACAACTCCATGTGAAGAACCTGTAAAAATCTAGGCATGAGAAGCAGTCGTATATGTTATTTATTATACTTCTACTCATGATGCCGAGTAGGTGTGGGATCCCAAAATTCCCTGTTCTGGGGGTTCCACCTGACAAACTCACAACTGCAGACACTTAAATCTGGTTCACTTGGAGAAAATGCCTAACTCGGAGTGCTTTGAAACTTAGGATAGATTTCACTCCCCAGCTACTGCCTGGGAGTTTCCTGTCTGAACAGGAAGCTAGAGTAGAACTAGGGCTATTTGAAGTCTCCAAACATTCCTAGCTAGGCCTTTTCTCCAGGTGAGCCGCAATTGACTGATAGTGTAAGTCCCTCAAGTGGGAACACCCAGAATAGAGAATGATGGATTCTGTTGTCAATAAATAAATAAAAACATTGGGGGGGGACTTGAAAATCTTGTGTCTAATGAAGGCAGTTCCACAGACTTCTTAGTTTTCAAGTCATCACCTGAAGGTTTCCTTTTCTTACAGAAAAAAAGATACATATTAGAGATGGCACAAAATGAATTAAAATTTTGTTTTGTTATTCGTTATTGTTTTGTTAGGTAACAAAATGAATAATGAACAGCCCCTTCTAAGAAAAATGAAACAAAATGAAATGGAAATTTCCGTTTCATTTCGTTTTGTTTTTCGTTCGGCATCTTCTACCTTGCTGCCGCCCTCTGCTGCCAACCAGCCTGTGGAAGGGCTTCCGGCTCCTGCAAAAACAAAAACGCACCATCAGCGTGCACTACAGCTGATCGGCACTTGAGTTAAAAAAAAAAGGCAGACCCCATTAGTCCAGTGCTGAGCAAAATATATATAAAAAAACCATAAAAATAAAAATTAGAAAAAAATAAAAAAGCACACTGACCCAGCCTGGGAGCCACATGGCCGGCAAGAGTAACACAAAAGAAAAAAGAAGAGAGAGAAAATTGCACCAAAAAGGCCGGGGCGCAAGGAAAAAGTAAAATAATTAAAAATAAACATTTTAAAAATTTAAAAAACATGCCGGCTGGCCTGCAGGCCAGCTGGTGGGTGCATGCATAAATTGGAAAATAAAATAAAATAAAAAACAACCAGCAGACCCCACCAGCGTGCAAGCACAAAATAAAAATAATTAAACATAAAAATAAAAATTATAAAAAATAGAAAACACACCGACCCGGCCCGGGAGCCACATGGTCAGCCAGAGTAAAGCAAAAGAAAAAAAGAAGATTAAAAAAATGCCCCGAAACAGCCAGGGGCGTAAGAAGAAAAACAAAACAAAAAACAAAAAAACACAGCAGTTCTGGGGCTGAGTTGCTGGGCTGGCCCCAAGCTAGCGCCTCTCAGTTGTTAAAAAAAGCCCTGCATGGGGGACTTTAATAATAATAATAATAATAATAATAATAATAATAATAATAATAATAATAATAATAATAATAATAATAATAATAATAATAATAATAATAATAAATACCACTGACCATGCTAAAATGAAATAAAAAAGTAAAATAAAGAAACAAAACGGGGGCAGGGCGGGGGTAACGAACATTGAAATGAAACGCCATTTTGGCGTTTTGTGCCCATCTCTAATACATATTCTTTTGAGTCTTCTGAAATGGTCATATTATTATATAACCAAGCACAACTTCATTGACTGATGAGTGCTTCCACATTTTATAAAGGTTCTATGAGCATTTTTCAAATATACACATCTTGTCAAACATTTTTATTTTTAAATTGCAGAAAAGGTCCTTTTCAGTTTTTTGTATATGAGGTATGGGTTAGGTAAATCTATAAAGAAAATTAAAGGGTTAGAATATCTTACACAATTTTGGGGGGATCCTGAAACTCCTCTGATAACTTGGAGGTTTGGGCTAAAACTACCAGAATTGGCATGGTGGGTCAATGGACTAAGGCTCTGAAAACTGTTGGCTGCAAAGTCAGCAGCTCGGGGGTTCAAATCCTGGGTGCCACGCAGCGGAGGGAGCTCCTGCTGATAACCCCAGCTCCTGCCAACCTAGCAGTTCAAAAGCATGTAAATGCAAATAAATAGGTACATCCATAAAAAGTGGGAAGGTAAAACAGTGTTTCATTGCAGCCCTGCCGGCCACATGGCCATGGACTTGCACAACACTGGCTCTTTGGCTTGAATACGGGGATGGGCACCACCCCTAAAGTCGGACATGACTAGCACACATGTGTAGGGTGAAATCTTTACCTTTACCTTTTACCAGAATTCTAACAACAGGGATTCTTGCTTAATTATGGTAGTTCTAGTGGGGAAAAAATTCCAAAAATCCCAATGCCTCGTTTTTCCCAGTGCTATTGCCGGACTGTTTAGGAGAGGATATTTTGGAGATTGCTCATTCATGGAGTTGTCATAAGTCAGGTTGACTTGCCAACACATAAGAACATGGCCAGTTGTATAAAAATATTTCTGCTTGTTTCATTCTCGTGGAGGAGGGAAACTCGCATAGTAATTCACTATTTTTATAAGTGGATGTCTTGATGTATTGAGGCACCCTTTTTCATTGAGGATGAGAATATTTGCAAATATTCATTATATACTTGCTTAGGAGTGGCCCTAGGGCTAGAGGAGTGGTATAAAAGTTGAATAAATAAATAAATAAATAAATAAATAAATAAATAAATAAATAAATAAATAAATAAATAAATATTGTTGTTTCATAGGTCGAGTGGCAGGAAGCACTTCACATAAAATTTAGGGTGCTACTCCAGATGGTCAATGTCCTTGTTTTGAGTGTTTCATCGCAGGATTTATTTTTTATTTATGTATTTATTTTAGAGTATTTTACCCCACTTTTCTCCTTGGAATAAGGACCCAAGGTGGCTTACAAAATGGGGGATAATATACAGACCAGTACAATTAAGACATGGTCAAAGATTGAGAACAGGGAATTAAGGGACATCTTACAGCATTAATAGACAACATTACATTAGAGCTGCAAGAGAACGCGAGCAGTCAAAAGGGGAGTAAAGTTCCATGTAAAGTTCTGAGTGATGGAAACTAACATTGAAAACATAGTGTCAATGTAAACGCATACTGTAGTTTATGTAGTTTATGTGTAGTCTATGTGATCATGTAGATTCAAATAAAAGTCACATAATAGGTAGACCATCATTCAGGGAAAGCATGCCTGAAGAGAAAGGTCTTTGCCTGTTTCTGGAAAGACAGCAGAGATGGGGCAGTCCTGGCATCCAGTGGGAGGGAGTTCCAGAGTCTGGGCACAGCCGCTGAAAAGGCCCTTTCATGGGTTCCCACAAGACGTATCTGTGAGGCTGGCGGGATGGAGAGATGGGCCTCTCCTGATAACCCTAACACCCAAGTCGGTTCATATTGTGAGATTTGATCTTTGACGTAGCTAGGACCCAGGCCATATAGTGCTTTATAGGTCAAGGTCAGCACCTTGAGTTGTGCTCAATAGCTGTTTGGCAGCCAGTGGAGTTGCTTTAATAGGGGTGTAATGTGATCTCTGTACCACACCCCTGTCAGCAGTCAGGCTGCTGCATTTTGGACTCGTTGAAGTTTCCTGAGGCTTTTCATCAGTAGCCCCACATGAGCACATTACAGTAGTTGAGCCGGGATGTCACTACGGCATGTATCACCATGGCCAGAGCTGGTATCTCAAGAAATGGGTGTAACTTACATAGTAGCCTTAATCGTGCAAATACGCTCCTGGACACAGTCTTGACCTTGGCATCCAAGCTCAAGGATGAGTCCAAGAGTACCCCCAAGCTGCGTACCTGTTTTTTTCGATTGGAGTGTGTTCCCATTCAGTACAGGTTGCATCCCTATCCCTTGTTCTCCCTTTCAACTGACCAGGAGCACCTCCGTCTTGTCTGGGCTTGGTTTCATTTTGCTCATCCTCATCCAGTTCATTTTGAGGAAGGAGACATTTAGGAGCTATCTGGTCAATGGCTTTGTTTATTTCCCCATTCCAGAGTTCAACCAAGGATTCAATAGAATCACCCATTGGAGAGGTAGGAAACTCCACAAATGTGGCTAAATAATCGTCTGGATTCATTAACCTTCTGGGACGTATTGCTTTTCTCTGACTCCCCACCCCCACCCCCAGGGCAGGTTATGAGTTTCAGCGAGCCTAAAACACACCATATAGTGGTCTGTCCAGGACAATGGGACTGCACAAAGTTCCTTTACCTCAATGTCCCGCTGTTCATATCAGAGCAGAAGACCAGGTCTAAGGTGTGGCCTGCAGGATGAGTTGAGTTAGATACCATTTGGGCCAGACCCATTGTTTTCATAGAGACTAGAGATGGGCACGAAACGAGTGATTTTTTTGTTTTTGTTTTCATTTTTTCATTTCGTTACGCAACGAAAATGAAACAAATTTTTTTAAAAATGAAACAAAAATGAAAACGAAATGACAAATTTGCCGTGTTTTTCATTTTCGTTGCAGCAGATGCATTGAACTAAAAAGAATGCTAACGAAACAGCAATTTTTTGTTTTTGTTTTTGTTTTTTTGTTTCGTTACCTAACAAAACGAAAATGAAATTTTTTGCAAAAAACATCACGAAAATGAAAACTAACCGAAACGGACCCCTAAACGACCAAACGACAAACGAAACACCATTTTTTTGAGTCGTGCCCATCTCTAATGGAGACCATGAAGTCTTTAGACACCCCTAAAAGAGCTGCCTCAGCCTGGATGTTAATGTCCCCCAGCACGATGAGCCGTGGGGACTCCAACATCAGCCCTGTTATCAATTCAGTAAGTTGAGGTAGAGACGTTGTTGTGTCACGGGAAGGGCGATACATCAAGAGAATTCCTATTTTGTCTCCGGCTCCTACTTTTAAGTACATATCTTCAAAACCAGAAAATTGGGGAACATGGCATCTAGCAAGAGGGATGGAGTTGTGGTAGACTATTGCCACTTCACCACCCCACCACCCTGGTCTGGCCTGTTGTTCCACAGAGAAACCTGGAGCACAGAGCTGAGTGAGTTTGACACCTCCAGCCTCATCCAGCCAAGTTTCTGTGATGCAAGTGAGGTCAGCACGTTCTTGCAGGATCAGGTCCTCAATGATTGTTGATTTCCCATTCACTGATCTTGCATTTACTAGCAAAGTTTTCAGCCCAGGGATCTTGTCACTACGTTTTTCAGAGCAATTCAAATTTGTATGTACCTCCGGAGTTAGTCCTTCCTTCTTCTGTAGTGCTGAGGAACGTTATGATAGCCATGTCTTCCATTAGCCAAAAGAAGTAACAACAGGTTTACCTACATTGCAGGATACCTTGGTTACAATTGTGAATCATCCTGTGAAACAATGAGTCAAGACATAGCATAATAAAAGACCACGCAGCAGATAAAAAAATGCCATCTGTGTGCTGAAACAGTTGCCTGTATTCCAATATGTGTTGACCATCCCTCTCCTCTTACACAACACATCTGTGACCCCTTTTGGTTGGCATCCAACAGGAGCTGTAAGAGAGATAAGATGCTTTACCATGTTAAACCTTTGCCACAAATGCCTAAGAGCGGATGCACCTGGGGGCCTCACTAAAGTAAAATTTCTGATGAACTTTCTGTCACCAGGAGGCCAAGTGGAACATTGTCAAGGAAAGTAACAAGTCAGCTATTTTAAAAAAGTACGCCTATTTTGGTGACCAACAAAACGATGTCGCAAAGAGTATTTATTTTTAAGGATTAACCCCAAAGTCTACCAATGTAGATACCAAGACACTCTAGAACTTAAGTGGGCCTCACTTTTTTTTTGAGGGGACAGATGAAGCAAGGAAAAATCATTATATGCACTGCAGTGCTGCGCCAGGATACATGAAGCATTCTGACATACCATCTCATGTTCCAAAATGGTTTTTAACTCGTTCTGTGTAGCATCGCCTCAGGAGAAAAACCATTCATTCAAAAAACGTGTGAGAAAAGCTGCGGTAGCCGATTGAAGTGGCCCCAGGCAATATGCTCCCTGTCACCTGCTGTATTGCCCAGACTCTGAGGCACCTTGCTTCCTTTTCCTTTCAGGATCTGAACATTTCTCCTTTACCTTGTCCCGGCTTTTTAAAGGGTTTCCTCATTCCAGCTTTGAAAAGAGACATTTTTGACGTTTCCTTTCTTCTTAGATTGTCTTGTGTACACCATATAAAAGACACCATCAATAAATAAATACAAAACAAAACAAGGGAAAACACATCACAATTGGGTTGGTTTTCTGTGTTTGGTATCTTTTCTTTTTTAGGATTAAATTGGAACAAGCTGTACCTTGGCAGCCTTTTAACATTTGAAATCAACATTA
Source organism: Phrynocephalus guinanensis (assembly GCA_037367245.1). Classification (NCBI taxonomy): domain Eukaryota; kingdom Metazoa; phylum Chordata; class Lepidosauria; order Squamata; family Agamidae; genus Phrynocephalus; species Phrynocephalus guinanensis. The sequence continues at coordinate 35,851,955 of CM074736.1, forward strand.
ACAAAACTATTTTCCCCATAGGCTTGCTATGACAGCATCACAATTTGCCCCTACCTCCACAGCTTCTATACTAATGGGTAGAAATAGGAAATCACAGGTGTTTCTTACTTCTAAAAGTAGCGATTTTTTTTAAAGAGAACTGTAGATTTAATGTTTCTCAAAGTTGTTGCTGATGCAAATGTAACACTCTGGGGATGAAAAAGCCAAAGAGAACTGTTTTGTGCCAGGCTTTCTAATTTTCTAATACAGACATTCCAGATACCCAATCAGAAAGCAGGAGAACTTGGAGCATTGCTTTTTGAAAGTGACACATTAGTGTGAGCTGTTCCTTATCAACTAAAACACCACAACAGCGAGTAGCTGTTGACATTGTTGCAAGTCACTACTGCACACTGCGCCCTATCAGGCAGGCAGGCAGGCAGCCCCTCGGCAGGGCGGTGTCACTGGAGCTGCTGATGGCGGAATCATGCCAGGGGAAGGTGAACCAGCCCTCCCGCTCCCCTCCCCTCCCTGGCCGGCCCAGTCTGTGGCAGAGAGAGGTGTCCCCAGCTCAGGTTGGGATGCTTGGCCCCGGATGGGGCTTGGGGATGCTCCCTGCAGAACTGGATGCTGTCCTCAGAATCGGAGTGGTGGGCCGTCTAGACCGAACCCGGTCTACCCTGGCTGATAGCGGCCTGAGATCTCTCATGGCATTAGTTTCCATTAGAGATGGGCACGAAATGAGCGATTTTTCATTTTCGTTTTTGTTTTTTCGTTTTGTTACACAACGAAAATGAAACGGAATTTTTTTAAAAAAACAAAACGAAAACGAAAACAAAACGACCAAATTTGCCGTGTTTTTCATTTTTGTTGCAGCAGATGCATTGAACTAAAAAGAATGCTAACGAAACAGCAATTTTTCGTTTTCATTTTCGTTTTTTCGTTTCGTTACCTAACGAAACGAAAATGAAATTTTTTTGCAAAAAAGTCACGAAAACGAAAACGGAACGGAACAGAACCCTAAACGACCAAACGACAAACGAAACACCATTTTGAGTCGTGCCCATCTCTAGTTTCCATTATTTTAGCCCTGCAGCCAGCCTAAGATCTTGTACATGATTGTCATTATTTTGTTGCCAGCGATCAGTTCCCCATTTTTGTAAGGTAACAGATCCATTTGGCAGAAAGCTGCCAAGTAGAAGTACCTCTGGGTTACTGCCCTTTTCTCAGTGCTCCTCTGGAGTGTTTTCTGCATACCATTTCATTTGCAGGGGTGTCACAATTGCTTACGCTCCTGGCTTTAGACTATGCCTTACTTGACGATAATAAGCGGGGTATAAATATAATAAATAAATAAATAAATAAATAGGCTTAGCTGCCAGATGGGTGGTATAAAAATCCAATAAATAAATAAAATAAATAATTTGGGGTGGTGGTAGTAATGCATCAACCAGCCAAACAAAAAACACTAAAACTGAAACAAAACATTGTTTTGCCACCATTAACCAAAGAGGCAATGGATATGTCTTTTTTGCTTGGGATTTCAAACCTCTTAGACCAAATGGATGGATCCTTTTGATTTTACAGATTATGGCTCTTCTAATGGTAGAGGATAGAATGTGTGAGGATTGAGATGAGAAATGAAGGCGGAAATGGGTCAAAGGGGAACTGAGGTAAATTGGAAGTAAAACCAAGTAATCCAGTTAAAATGGCAACATGGAGCCACAGGGGTGGGATGGAGTGGCAGCACTCACCATGTTTTTAAGTTGCTACACTGGTATAAGGAGCTGTGGAAAAGTTATTCACTGCCAGTTGCAAAGTATGATTTCTGAACCATGAGAAATAAAGGCTGTATATATGGGTTGGTGGAGGTGTCTTTCTTCTCTCCATTAATACTCTTGATGCTGGGCTCAAGACAGCTGTGGAAAGCCTTCTTCTCCCAGGAGGTACAAAGTCTGTAAAAACAGCTGCAAGAGTTGCTTGGAGGAGATTTCCTTCTCTCTCCATATGACTTCCTCTTTGTTAGGGCTTTCTAGATAATGCTCAATCTCAGTTTCCATCATTTCTGCCCATATTGATATGTGGCAATGAGTGGTGGGATACTAATTCACCAATATCTAGGGGACTGAATGTGCCTCATCTCTAGTCTAGATAGATTGGGATGCCTTCATTTGGGATGTATTGCTAGAGAAAGCAAGGTGGAAAATGTGGAGTTCCCTCCTTCATAGAACACAGAATATGAGATTTGGATATACAGTGGTACCTTGTATAAAGGAATTTATTCGTTCCAAATGAAATTATGTTAAGCAAAATTTTCTTTATACAAATTTCCCATAGGAATGCATTGAAACAGAGTAATCCCTAATCGTGACCATTTTTATGTTGTACGAATTCACCCCATAGACAATTCTGTTAAGCAAATTTCCCCTATCTCTGCAATTTTTTTATGTTGTACAGATTTTGTTATACAAACAATTTCTTATACAAGGGTCCACCGTACCCGATTTAGTTTCACTGTGGGTGCATGTATAGATGCAGCAGAGGCAAGTGGCACCTCGGTTTACGCGTACTTTGGATTGCAAGTATTTCACAAACAGAGCAAAATGTTTAGTAAAATATTGCCTCAGTTTGTGAGCATTGCTCTGATTAGTGAACAAGGCTCACCTCAGCACGGGCCCTGTGCTGCTGGAATAGGCCTCTGGGCCATGCAATGGGCACACGTCAGGACCTCAGTGCAGACCTGAAGGGACATCCAGTAGACCGGAATTGACATCCTGTGGACTGGGAGTGGACTCCAGGTCTCCCTGTGGGCACAGTGATGACTGGAATGGGCCTCCAGGGCATCTGGTGGACCTATGCCAGGCCTGGCAATGACCAGAAGTGATGTCTGGACTGTGCGGTGGGCCTGCACTGGGCCTCTGGAGCTCACCCCAGGCCCATCACTTACTGTCTGCAGCCTCTGCAGCATGCCCTGAGCCCTGTGCTGCTCATCTGCAGACTCTGCAGCAGACCCCTGGTCCAGCACTGCCCACCTGCAGCCTCCACATATACTTCGGTCCCGCAATATATTGGGACCACAGTATATGCAACATGAAATGATGGGGGGGTGAGTATATGAGCTAGGCCCACCATATAAGGCAGGACCCTTGTTTTTCCTCCTGGTGACGTATCACTGAACAAAATTAAACTACCTTGCAAATAGAGGAGCTTCATGGAAACCAAAAAAGCTTCAGCATTTAAGAGGCTCTGTCTCTAATTTTGAGACTGAATCCTCACCTGTTTCTTTCTTCCACACCTCTTCTTTCTTCAGCATTGAAGAGGTAGGCAAGGGTGCACATTCTAGAAGCTATTATGCTTAAAGAGGGCAGCTGACCAGCCAAGAGATATACCCAGTGAGAATTTACAATACAAGAATGCCTTGTTCACTATACATTATATAACACATGCTGTCATGTTTAGCAGTTGGATAATTTTTGTGTGTGGCAAGTATCCCGTTCCGTATTTTTGCATGCTCAGAGCTCCAGCTATGGAAGCTTCGATCATGATCTGATAAGGCGTTGGTTTGCATGGCCAGGTACACAACCAAGCCCTTGTCAGATTGGCACAGTAGCTTCTGCAACTGAGATTCTAATGCATAAATATTGGACAGGATACTCTCTCTCTCTCTCTCTCTCTCTCTCTCTCTCTCTCTCTCTCTCTCTCTCTCTCTGTGTGTGTGTGTGTGTGTGTGTGTGTGTTTTTTCCCATACATCATTTTAAAGTTTGAGCACTATAACTACCACCTTCTAACTCACAATGCCCAGGTCATACTAAAAAAAAAAAAAAAATCTTCTGGGTGGGCTTTTGCAGTCAAGATGAGAGTGTATCTATCCTTGGATCCTTAACTACCCTTTCTTTGCTGCATGTTCAAGCCCCCTTAAAAATATTAAGAAAATTTCAAAATTTAAGAGCAGGGGTGCTCTGTTTCATTATATGTGGTATCTAGTCCAGGGGTGCCCAAACTTTTTGTAAGGAGGGCCAGATTTGGTGGCTGAGAATGTGTCAGGGGCCGGTTGCTCCCCGACCCTGCCACCCCACTGCAAGCCCCACCCAGTGACCCATAAGCCCCACCCAGTGACCCCTTGCAACCCCACCCACAGGAAGGAAGGGGAGGACCAAGGGAGGGAGGGAGGAAGGTGGAAACCAAGAGAGGAAGGAAGGAAGGTGGGCAACAAGGAAGGAAGGGAGGGAGGTGGGGAACAAGGGAGGGAGGGAGGAAGGAAGGAAGGTGGGGACCAAGGAAGGGAGGAAAGAAAGAAGGTGGGGACGAAAAGAAGCACAGGGAGCCGTGGCCACAGGTTGCCCCTTGGAAGAGGCGATCTGTGCAACCGTGCACCCCCCCAAGCTCCCTAGCGGTGGCGACGGCTCACCCGCCGGCCCACCCCAAAGCTCCTTGGCACTGGCAGAGGCCCGCTGGCCTGCCCACCCCCACACATTCCCCTGCGGTGCCGGTGGCGGCAGACTGCACGTTTGCCCAGCCATCCAAGCTTCCCAGCTGTGTCAGTGTTGGCAGAAGATTTAAAAAAGCATGGGGTGAAGGAGGGGAAGGAAGGGGCAGGCCAGCCAGCCGCGGGCCACTCAGAATGGCCTGACGGGCCGGATTTGGGCAGGCCTGATCTAGTCAGTTCCTGAGGGCACAATCCATACACAAACACAGAAAAACAAGCCCTGTCATAACTGCTTGCTACTCTCATCCACACAGCTGCTCAGTTGTTCACATTTATCCCCAAACCAGATAAGACAGATTACTTAAATTTAAAAGGACCGTTAACTCCCATGGATTTTGAAAAGCTAATTTGGTTCAAATCCAAGTACTCCAATTGTACAGAGATTTATGGATCAGGTAAATCTCTTTTAATGAAGAGATTTTGGGATCCTTTGGACAAAAAGGTTAAGGTTCTATATAAATTCTAAAAACATTAATATTGCCATTACTTTACACAATCCTCCCTTAGCTTTGGGCTATTCCCTGCTAATTGTATTTGCTTGAATATTTCTCTTTGTTGGCAGAACTGCTCTTCTTTCTAAATGCTTCCTTCAAACCTTTTAACTAAATAGATCTCCATGCCAATACAGACAAATCATTTCTGTCCATGTTCCTACTAATGCCATTAAAGTATTGGTTTGAAATTATATTCCCCTGTGAAGCTAATCTACATGAAAAAGCCAAGACTGGAAACATTTACAGACTTTCAAAGCATATGTTATTGGCAATGAACATTGGGGTAGAAATTCCCACATAGATATCATTTCTAAATATAGATAATTTTCTTTAAAATCCAGATCAAATATGCTTTCGTTAAGCCCGAATGTCATTGCAAGGCGTGCCTGGTTCCATTTTTTTTCCAGGATCCCGCCATGCTGCACTGTTCCTGTAAGATCATATTTGTTTATAATAAATATCAAGGTACCTAATAAGTAAACAGATAATTCATTCTGATTTCACATGCAGATCACACAGATATGAAAACTATATATATAAACTTTATAAACTTTATATATATAAACCTCAGACTGAAATTGTCTGGGCAAAGGCTCCCTTTGCTATATGCAGGATGAATTTATGTGAACTGTATACAGTGCCGAGGCTCTTTTATGTAGCATGTTTCCCTGGCTGATAGCTGAAAGAGGTTAGGTTGAATCTCAGTGGATCAATTAACAGAGGGACCTGTCCTTCAGCAGAAGAAGATCTATTTCAGGATTTGCATATCACTGGGAAAAATTACAAAGCTGAGATAAATACAAGCCCGATAATAACTCACTGCAGACTTGGCTTCCTTCCTAGATTTCCTTGGCTGTTTGTCCTAATAAAGTGTCTCCATGGCACTTAGGGCAGGAAGGTTATTAGTAGCTGTCAATCAAAGGCAGGAGGATGTGTTGGAGGGAGCCGGAAGAGAAGAGAGGTGACATTCATCCTTTCCTCTCCCTTATATATGGGGTGTAGAAGTCATTCAGAGCAAATGGTTAAAAAGGGAGAAGTCCTTCTTCATCCCCATGGAAAAAAGAGAGGGAGAGAGAGAGAGGAAGCTGCCTTGGTAACCAACAGTTTAATAATATAGCAGCTGATGTCAATCATTTCTCTTTTACTTTCATTGATACTGGGATGTTTATTAAGTTCCAGGACTATGAAGGACGTAGACAAAGGAAACACATTTGTAGGCACTCTCCAGGCACCTGAGGGAGAAGAGTAAGAACACAAAGCCAAAGTAACTTGGTTTCCAATTCAAATGACCCTTGCAAACCCAAAAGAGACTCTTGGACCGGCAAAAGAAAGAAGGCATTTGGAGTTGATTTTGCTCCGCAAAGGACAGCATTTATTTAAAAACAGAATCCACAATCCACCCTGGACAGAAGAACATCTCTTATCTCATTCATCTCAGACCCGATGACTGTATCACTTCCCTAAGTTGATACTCCAAACCAATCTATAGAGCAATTAATTAATACTTTAAAGGTCTTTAATTTGCTGTACCGTTTTCTTAATTAAAGTATATCTACAGTGAGAGTACATCTTCTCTGTATATGCATATTTTCACAAGTAACAGAGTCCATAGAGTGCTAATTGATATCCTGGTCTCCAGATAATACTTTACTAAATGAAATGACAATTATAACCAATTAAAATTCACTTTACATACTACTTCACCTATTTTGTATGTATTATGCATGAAGGCAGAAAGCACACTGCTTCCTCGCTCTGGATTTGTGTGTGCCTGTGAAACTGATGGACAGCTTCAAGGCATTTCTCTAGCACAAGGCTAGAGGTGTTGCTTTTCTTTAAAATTATCTAATTTATCTCTCATAGTTGCTGGTAGTAGTACTGTATCATTACTAGTATTATTAGCTGTAGTAATAGCAATATTGGTATTGGAATCTGTTCAAGCTACTGCAGTGCATAATTGCAGAGCTGAATTTCTGTTCCCTGGGGTGTTTTGGTTTCTGAACAACAACATCAAAATTACCAGCTTGACATATACCTTGTAATAATAATGATGGATTAACATATTCACGTGAACATCACTAGACGACGAGAGCAGTTAGAAATCACTAGCTCACTAAATAAGATCCAATCCTAACCCCTCCCCACCCACTGAATATGAGGTAATAAAAGGGGATCCCAATAGTCTATGGAATTTTTCTTGATTTCTGTGTGGCAAAGTATAGCCAAGAGTACCTCCTATGAATGCACAATCTCATATACACCATGGTGTAAAATAAAACAATAGTATAACATTGTAAGAGAAGTCTTTCAATCCTTTGGTTGGTTGAGTTCTTTGAAATGTCCATCCTGTCACACCTGAGACCAGGAGGGTCTATTTCAATGGTTCTCAACCTGTGGGTCCCCAGATGTTCCTGAACTCCTGGCCAGCTCAGCTAGTGATGAAGACTTCTGGGAGTTGCAGTCCAAGAACACCCACAGGTTGAGAACCACTGGTCTATTCCATTCTTATTCCTGGTGTATTCAGTAGTACCATGGATTTTATGACCTTATAATACATAGGAGCTATGCTTACCCACATTGTGACCCAAATAGCTTAATTTTGGGGGAGAAAGAGGACAGAGAACCTCACGCTTTCCAAATCTGAATTGATGAACCATCATATGCCTGATACCCAACAGCCCTCTTGTTCTCTTAAGAGTGCCATCTGTGAGCCTGGTTTGAGCGCGCAGAGAGACACACTTGGTAGCCAGCCTATAGCCAGAAAACTTTCTGAGCCTGGATGCTTGCCAAATAAATACACAGCATATTTCCAGAACATTTATTTAGGCTGGCCTTTAGTAATTAGAGCTGAGCCTGTTGCATAGAATGTTTAGGGTGCCATTAAAAAAAAAACACTCTTTTCCATGTAATTTTTAATATACAGTGGACCCTTGTATAACAAATAGCTTGTATAACATAAAATCTGTACAACATAAAAAATTCTGGAGATAGGGGAAATTTGTTTAACATAATCGCCTATGGGGCAAATCCGTTCAATATAAAAATGGGACTACTCCATTTTGAATGCATTCCTATGGGAATTTGTATAAAGGAAAAATTGCCTAACATAATTTCATTTGGAACGAAGGTACCACTGTATATGTATTTGCTGAGTTTTAAAGTAGTGTTACAAGTGCTGGGTTGTTTTTTTAGGTGGCGAGGATAAGTGAAACCAGAGGGTTGGTAAAACTGAAAAATATCCCAGATTCATTATCAGCAAATTATTTCTAAGTAGGTAGCAGCATTTGCTTGATTGCACACACTGGTATGTATATGCTAGTGGAGCTAAGAAGGAAACTGTGAAGTACAAGTCAAGAGACGGGAGACAGGTAGAAGCAAGCATTGAATACTATATTACAGTTCATTCATCAGTCAACCTTGAGGAGAAGAGGAAGAACTGGGCCTCATTAGCAAACCTTAAACTCAGGACGATGTTTCCACGGAATAGACCATCCAAGAAAATACTGCATGCCTGAGAAACCAATGATTACCACATTTTGCAAGGTGTGTGTGTGTGTGTGTGTGTGTGTGTGTGTGTGTGTGTGTGTGTGTGTGTGTGTGTTGTGTTGTGTCATTATAGTCATGACCGACTCTTTGGGTCTCCATGTCCATAGAGTTTTCTTGGCAGGAATACTGGAGTGGCTTGCCAGTTCCTTCTCCAGGCGCCTACAGCATCTGGTATTCCCTGGTGGTCTCCCATCCAAGTACTAACTAGGGCCGACCCTGCTTAGCTTTCAAAATCAAGCGAGATTGGATGCGCTTAGGGCATTACCATTCAGATATTCAACAGAAAACCCTTCTTTCTATACACATATAGCAGGTGACATCTAACGAAGGCAATGAATGGAATAATTAAAGAATGAATGGATTAAATGATTCCCATTTTTATGTGGGACACAATCCATTTAAGATTATTTGAAAACATTTAAAAACAACCTCGAGAGAGCCAATCAAAGAAACATAATCAAAATACTTTAATCTGTAATTCAATTATCCAAGTACAAAATCTAATCACTGAATCCACAAAGCCTAGAAGAAAACCCAAGGTGTTGCTTGTTGAAATGTAGCTACCAGAGAGGGCTCCGTTGGAAAAGTCCTAGTCAACTGCGGTACAGCCTGTAACTCACTGAGCTTGTCTTTTTCCATGCAGCTTCAAATTCATCTCAAGAGGCATTCATTTGGGATTGTTGTCGAATACCTGAAAAGTCCCTCTAAAATATGTTAGACAAATAGTAATTCCCGGCAGCTGACCTTGCTGAGTTGTATCTGTCGTCAGCTGTCACAGGGAACCATTCAGTCCTGCTGTCGTTATCAATGCAATTTATATTTCAAATATGTATCACAATTCACAAAGCATTTATGTCTCATTGTCCACCTTTCCTTTTCAGTACTAAATCTTGTGCCCGCTTATTGCTGTTGTCCATTTCTGTGATGAATAGCTCAGAACAAATCTGTTGGCCGTTGAATGGCTTATCGTCACATTTCCCTGCAGCAAAGTGTGCTTGGTTCCACATAGGTAGCTAAATATGGTACAACAGACCTTCTGCAAGGCACATATAACATACTTGTTAAGTCACATATTTGCACCTTGATAATACAGCCAATGACTGTATGAAAATTATTGAATTTTCAGCCCTAGTTATGAGAGTGGTTAGTGTTTGTTTTCATGCTAAATCCTACAAAAATGTAGGGGTTTTTTTTTTTCCAGTCTGTTGACTCATATTGGTCTACCTCTGGTTAAAATTCAGAATGATCCAGGAAAGTAGGAAAGTTTTTATTATAAATCTGTGTGAGGAACAGAAGCATATTTAGCCTGAAGAGTGACCTAAAATTGTTGCATTGCAAGATACAGTAGCTGTAAAAGCATCACACTGGTCCTGCCTCACCACTCATGTTTTCTTTGGAGGCCATTTTAGGGCTTTGGAATAATAACCTAAGTCAAGATTTGACATGTCTCTCAGCTCTAATGTTGTTATTTTTTCCTCTCCCCACCCCTGCTTACACTGATTTACATGAAATCTAGAGACAAGGTAGACCCTAAAGAGATGAGTATATTTGCCTACTAGGCATCCTCTAAGTTTGCA
>CM074736.1:36590019-36610019 GCA_037367245.1 Phrynocephalus guinanensis
TCATAATGCAAAAACAGATTCAAAGCCAATTTTAAATCATATTTCACTGCCCTGGGATGTTTCCGCTATCTTTATTTCTGTAATACAGAAATCCTATTTCTAAGAATTCTTGACACCATTTATTACTATGCAAACTGGCTCCCTGCTTTACTTCCCATGAAACTCTGGCATAGATTCTAGCTTAGCATAGGACCACAGATTTGAAAAGATCCGAGGAGGGCCTCTTTAAATAGGGTGATGTCTAGATCCAAACCATTATACTGGATCCAGGCTGAGTCAGAGAAGACCGACTGAAATTTACAGAACTCAGTTTTGTCATGACTTACATGTCATATTGATTTCTACTAGTCTACTCTAATCATGATTAAATCCAGATGGTTCTTCCCCCTGTGGACTATACTGCATTCACTTTGCAGGCTGATTTGAAAGTTACCTAGAAAGAAATCTAGTTCCCAAATTCCTGTTCAAGTGAAAGGTTTAAGTGCCTGGAACCTTTCTGAGAAATACAGCAAAATAGCAAGCAGTATTGGATTCGGTACCCCATAACGCAGCACACAAAATCTCAGAATTGAATCTCTTCTTGTATTTGCGGATTTCCGGAGTGTCGCTCTGTGGCCGTGTATTGGTAGGGTTTACATTAACAACGGATCCTTTTCTGGTTGGATCTTGCCTCATCGCCTCTGATCTCATTGCTTCACTCGAGAATCCTACTGCAAAGGGAAAATGGGAGGGAGGGAACACACCCCAAGCAATATTTTGAATACACATATGAACACCCACAAGGGGCAGAAGTACATTATGTTACACAGAAACATCAGACACAAACTGTACCCTTTTTATTCAATTACAGAAAAATATGAAATAAATGGGGAAATAAAAGTTGAGTCATAAATATGGCCAACTTTCTACACCCCCCCCCCACGCAACTAAATAGCTTTTTCATTAACCTGTTCTCTTTTCCTCTTGTATAACAAGATTAGTAGGGCCATTCTGATCTACACTGCCAGAGGCAACCCTGACATCTACCACCACTACGCTGCCTCTATAGCCCTTACTGTTTAAACACAAAAATCTTGCCTACACTCCTGCCTGTGGATTTTGGCATCTCTTCAGGCAAGCTTTCCCCGAATGATGGACCACCATGTGTGTTTTATATGAATCTATAGTTTCACATAGACTTTGTGTTTATAACTACTTATAACCTCGTAAGCTTTAATGTAATGTAATGTTGTCTATTAATGCTTTAAAATATCCCTCAATTTCTTGTTCTCAAATACTTGAACATGTCTTAGTTGGACTGTATATTATCCCTCATTACTGTAAGCTGCCTTGGGGAGAAAGGCAGGATAAAAACACTCTAAAATAAAAATAAATAAATAAATAAATAATGTTTCTCCTTCACAACACCTGTCTCTGTAATACCCAGCCTGACGAAGAGTCTCATGTAGACAAAACTTAGCTTATGATTGCAATCTTTTGGTTGATCCACCATTACCTTTGGATCATGGCTATCTTGGCATGACTCACCCACAGATGTCACAGTCGTTCCACTAGAGGGAGAGATCTGTAGTAGCCTGGGGTCTATAAAAGGTGTAAAGGAGGAGGAAGATTTGTGTTTCTGCAGTGTGTTACTAGCGGACTGTGTCTGCAATACAAATTTCAGAGTCATTAATGACCACAATGTAAACCACAATGACAATTCAAAACACAAAGAACATTCATTCCAACCTGGTACCGGACAGCACTGTTTATATAGAAGCCTTCTCGCCTCCCTTCCCCAAGTGCTACCTACGTCTCAGCAGCATGAGTGGCAAAAGCGTCAAATGAGCAAATGTTTGAAGCACCGCTAGAGAAGGTAAAGCTCAAGACCCAGCTCTTTTTCAGAAGACTGACCAATATCAGCTCAAGACAAAGATGACTCTTCCTGCTGACATGGAGGTGGCCCCTTCTGTACACCACCTTCTCCACTGTAACTGACTTACTCTGCTTTTCATAACCCCACGTCAACACTTTTTTTTTTTGTTACAAAGCCAGTGAGCAACTGGAGGAATACAGTCTCCACATGGAACAGGATTTGAGCAACTGGGAATCGACCACTCTCAGTTCTAAGATTTTAACACCTGGTTCATTTTCGGATGGCTCTCACGCTTCCTTAGAGCTTTTTTTTTTTTTTAAAGGGGGGTGTCTCTTGCCAGAAAGCTGCAGCAGGGTTCTTGCACCATCATTTCTCAAAGGGAGATGAAAAAAGAAAAAGAAACCCGTATCAAACAAGGGGGTGGACGGGTACGTGGGAACATTGACAGGAAGACACGGGTGCATTGTTGTTAAAAACACTAAAACGATGAACACAAAACAAAAGAAGAAAAGTGAAACTGTTAACAGGTGGCGGTGGAGTGACTTAGAAAATAGAGGTGAAACTCGAAAAATTAGAATATCGTGCAAATGTTCATTTATTTCAGTAAGTCAACTCAAAAGGTGAAACTACTAATATATGAGATAGACTCATTACATGCAAAGTGAGATATGTCAAGCCTTACTTTGGTGTAACGATGATGATTCTGGTGTACATCTTATAAAAAACGCAAATTCACAATCTCAGAAAATTAGAATATTAAATGACATCAATACCTCAAGGATTAGAAATAGAATATCAGACCTCTGAAAAGTATAAACATGCATATGTACTAAGTACTTGGTTTGGGCCCCTTTTGCATAAATTGCTGCCTCAATGCGGCGTGGCATGGATGCTATCAGCCTGTGGCACTGCTGAGGTTTATGGAAGGCCAGGATACTTCAATAGCAGCCTTCAGCTCTGCTGCATTGTCCGGTCTCATGTCCCCCATCTTTCTCTTGGCAATGCCCCATAGATTCTCTATGGGGTTCAGGTCAGGGGAGTTTGCTGGCCAATCAAACATAGTAATACCATGGTCATTGGACCAGGTTTTGGGACTTTTGGCTGTATGAGCAGGTGCCAAGCACTGCTGGAAAATGAAGTCAGCATCCCCATAAAGCTCTTCTGCGGAAGGAAGCATGAAGTGCTCCAAAATCTCCTGGTAGACAGCTGCGTTGACCCTGGACTTAATGAAGCACAGTGGACCAACACCAGCAGATGACATGGCTCCCCAAACCAACATAGACTGTGGAAACTTCACACTGGACTTCAAGTATTGTGTATTGTGTGCCTCTCCATTCTTCCTCCAGACTCTGGGTCCTTGGTTCTCATCAGAAAATAGGACTTTGGACCACTGAGCAATAGTGTTCAGGAGTGCCTTGACAAGAAGAATACGACATTTGAAGCCCATGTCCAGGATCTTTGATGCACTAACTCCAGCCTCAGCCCACCCCGTGTGAAAGTCCCCAGCACTTTTGAATGGCCTTTTCCTGACAATCTTCTCCAAGCTGTGGTCATCCCTGCTGTTTGTGCACCTTTTTCTTCCACACTTTTCCCTTCCACATAACTTTCTACTGATGTGCTTTGATAACAGCACTTTGGGAACCTCCAACTTCTTTTGCAATCTGTACCTTTTGGGGCTTTTCCTCCTTATGGAGGGTGTCACAATTGTCAGGTTAGCAGTCTTTCCCATGATCGTGACCCCTACTGAACCAGCCTGGGAGACCATTTAAAGGCTCAGGAACCCTTTGCAGGTGTTATGGATTCATTAGCCGATTAGAGTGGGACACTTTGAGCCTAGAATATTGAACCTTTTCATACTATTCTAATTTTCTGAGATTGTGAATTTGGGGTTTTCAAAAGCTGTATGCCGGAATTATCACAATTATACCAAAGTAAGACTCAACATATCTCACTTTGCATGTAATGAGTCTCTTTCATATATTAGCTTCACCTTTTGAGTTGACTCAAAACATCTGCATGTTATTCTAATTTTTTGAATTTCACCTGTACCTCCCCCTTGACTGTGTAAGTTAATTGTCACAGGAAAAGCACTGCACATTAGAGCAGAATGACAGGGGTTAAAATAAATTATGTGACATTTAGAAGTTGCTACAGACAAAAAAGGGGAAGAGTGAATGTATGTTTCGACTTATTTTATGCATTTTGGCGACATCAGAGATGCTGAGTCAGTTCTGTCCTCTGAAAAATGTCTTAATACTGGAGATCTTTTATCTTCTAACAGAAAATCCATACATAACACTTCTTCCAAAATGCATACCAGCAGTTGCTCAAACAACTGTGTTTTTCAAACATACCTTCTGTTACCTGTCACCTGATCTAATCTTTCTTAATTTGAAAGACAGCTGACTGTATTAATATGGTTTGGTTTGTTAACTTGATCACAACATCACAATTGGGGGTGGGAGGGGGAGAGAATATGCTACAGTAGTTGATATCTGCAGTTTCAGTTATCTGTGGTTTACGGCAGCTCTATATACAGCACACAAGGTGATGGGCCCAGTAGCCTATGCCCTCCCTTCTTGTATGTTGTATGAGGGGTTCGCTGCTATCTGCAGTTTCAGACAATCACGGTAGATTAAAGAACACATCCCCCACAGATATGGGGGTCTAACTGTCTATAGTATACTGTATAAATGTCTTCCACTGTTGCGAGTCTGAGGCTGAAGACAAGCTCAATATGAAGATTCTCCAGCTCATGCCTCCTTTTGGCCACTTTGCCCAAGTTACTTTTCCTTTCAAAGATATGCAAAAGAATTCCAGGAATGAGGCGAGGTTTCCCCAGGGCTTCAAAAGGGCTAGTCAATCAGTGCTGTATGTAACTTCCTTCTGACTGAAAACTATAGAAGGCTTTTAAAAAGAGTATGATCCTAAGATGTTATTGAACTCAAAGGAATGAGGACACTTTCAGAACAGCTTCTCTGCTCTAAAACAGTTGTATGGGGACCCAGTCTGAATTAAATCTTGTCCTTTCTCCTCTTGTTGACATGAGTGTTTTAAAAATGATATTCTACCCATGTGAAAACCTTATTTTGTTAAACAAATGCAAACTCTTCCTATTTATGCCCTATTACAGTGACACCCCCACCTATCGCGGGGGTTAGGGACCCAACCCCACCCACGATAATTGAAAATTTGCGATATGCGGATGCAGGTTGTTGGCCCTAGGCACCTACCTTGGGGCTCTTGTACTCACCCCCAGCCTGGCGCTGCCCCGAATGGGCCTGTGAGGGCCTTCCCAAGCCTTCTGGAGGTCCCCAAAAGCGCTTCCCTATGAACCAGAAGTGACTTCTGGTAAACCGCTAGTCACTTCCGGGTTGTCGGAAATCATCTCTGAGGTCTCCAACAGGCTTAGAAAGGCCCTCAGAGGCCTCAGAAATGGTTTACGGCAACCCGGAAGTCACTTCCTGTTTGCAGGGAGGCCCTTTTGGGGCCCCCAGAAAGCACAGGAAGGCCCTTGCAGGCCCATTTGGGGCAGCCCCAGTCCTGGGGTAAGTAAGGGAGGACTGAAACAGGCCTTTCCCCCCTTACCCCAGGGGGGCTTTTTTCATGTACTGCAGTCCCGCGATATAGCAGGAGCACAGTATATGAACCGCGAATGGGTGGGAGACCACTGTACATACTTCTAGGGCAATATTCAACATGTACCTTTCTCCTACCCCTAGATGGACTTAACCGTCTGCAAACTTTAAGTGTAGTGATGTCACAGGGAAAACTATTTGTCATTTCACGGACACCCTATCATAGCCCTACCATCATGCCAAAAATCAACATTTCCACCTGACAGACAACTGGCAGTAAATTAAGAACAATCTTAATAATTCAGAGAGCAGAGCATCCCTGAAAACCTGGAAAGTACACTGCGCGTTTCTGTTCCCATCCAGAAATTTCTAAAAAGCAGCCTCTTGTGGTAAGGCTGGAGAAAGCTTCCTTTCTAAGACAGTGCTCCATTTCCCCCAAAGCAAGGGCCCTCTACATGCGTATTACTCCATACTATGCTAAACCAGGCAGTATTATTATAACGGGGTGGGGTGGGGTAGCCAGATTACCCTAGGATGGTTTCTCAAAGTATACATTTGCCCCCCCCCAAAAAAAACAGCATTTAATCCAGTACCAAAATAGCAAATCAAGTGTAGCTTATACAAAAGCCATGCAAATTAATGACTCATTGTAGAAAGCAAGAAGAGTCAACTGGCATGTTCGCGGGGGGGGGGGGGGGACTGCACTAGAGTTAAGGGGGTATGATACAGAAGAGCTGAAACGGGTTATTTTGGGAAAGTGAGGGGTGAGTGACAGAAGAAGAGCAGCAAAAGGGAGGCGGGCTGGAGCTCCTCTGGAAACTAGCTATGAGGCAATACATCTACCATCCTAGGAAAGCAGCCAGCTGTGGTGCAAGACATACCTCATTAGTAGTGAGCTTGTCCTGGGGTGCCTGTGGGGACATGGTGGGTGTCGGCTGGCTGGAGGATGGGGAGGAAGAGGTGGAGGAAGTGGAGGAGGAATGGCTTTGCTGTAAGAGATCTGGCAAGAGGTGAATGCGACCGGCAAAGCCATTGCTCTCATGATGGCTGGCCCACTTTGTGTCAACTGTACTCTGTAGAAAAAACAGGCAGACTTGTCTTGCTCAAGGGATGCGTTAAAAGGTCTAGCTCCCCTAGCAGACTGACCCTACCCATGCATGCGTGAACCAGGGCTTGTTGTGGGCCTTCGTGAGAAACGTGGCCCGTGGTGAAAAGAAGGCAGCCATGTAATTAGAAGAGCCAGGGTTATAAGATATTTCGGGAGGGTTTTCTGGCAGGACCAAGACTTCCCCATTAGACCAGCACATCAGGTCTCCATTGGCCAAAGCCACATTATCGCACTAAACCTCCACACTCACTAAGGGTTATTTCTCAAGATCCTGTTTCTATTTAGTTTTTGTTTCAAGGCAAGGGCAGATAAAATGCTGGAAATGCTCCCAATTCATCTGTTTAAATAAGAAGCATGGCACCCAACTGAAACCAAGGGGCTCCGATATGATATTAATTTTTTCCCCAATAGAAAACTGGAAGACTGTAGTCAGAAAAGATTTGGTCCTACCCACTACTGTACTGAACAGATCAGAAGGTTCAAGACAGGGAAAGGATTGCTTTTTTTTTTCTTAAGTCTTCTACATTCCACATTTTAAGACAGAAGGATTTTGACCCATTAGTTTTATCCCGTAACAGAAGTAGGCTTGGCATTATGAACTGTCTGGACATAAAAGCTCATGGGAAACCCATGTAACCTGCGCTGAACTCCTTCAGAGGGACAACACGGTATCAGTGTAATTGATTTAGAACGCACTGGATGATCCCTTCTTCCACTGACTCAATCTCTCTCGCTGTTAGCTGTTTTACCTTCTCTTAAGATGCTAATAGAGGATTTAAAGATAAAGAACCAGAACAAAGAGCTGGTGCCTTCTGCCAGAGCTACGGCTCTTTTAGCCCTGGTTCTGGACACCACCTGCACAGTGTTGCTGTCACGTGTCACTCAAATGAACGTGACATGGAGTTGGAATGGGTGGGGGCTCTCCTTCCTTCTGCCTGCCCTGTATGGCTGTTCTTTCACAAGCGTCTATAACTCCTGCAACTGGCACTGTGTAGGAAAAGCTCTTGAAAGGATGGGCAAGTTAATGAGGAAGCAAACTGCACTCTTTTAAAAAAAAAACACATTACCTGTCGGACAATTAAAGTGCCCTCCTTGGAAGGAGTCATGGCAGGTTCACTCTCCACGTCATCATGCACGATCATGGTCTTCACCGACTCCGTCTCCCCATTGCTGAGGTTCAGAGTGGATCTGTGTGGCAAGAAGGAACATTCTCATGACGTGCTCAGGCGCTGGTCCTTGTTTCACTCTTATTCTTCTGTATTCACAACTCAGCTTCAAGGATTTCAGTCATGATCAGTGTAACATAAGCACTAGGATGAGATCATTGAAGAACAGGCATGTCCAAACTTCGTCCCTCCTGATGTTTTGGACCACAACTCCCAGAATTCTAAGCTTAGATTGCCAATGGCAAAGGACTGTGGGAGTTGCGGTCCAAAACATCAGGAGAGCCGAAGTTTGGACATGCCTATTGTAGAAGGAAACCAAGGCACAAGCCCATGAATTCTGGTGAGCTTGTATCTGTAAAGCAACCGTTCACTTTGATGCCTGCGAAAAGCAAGATTTGTCTCCAGGTGGACTGGCAGGGAAACTTTCGTGAACTCAGTTCATGGTTCTCCTGTCCTTCACCCTCTCAGCAAACATGCCCTTTCTAATTCTTATTGATCCACAATGAGGATGAAGCATGCACCCTCCCCTTTGGCTATTTTTTTTTAATGGCCAGCAGCCAATTTTTGTTTGGTTTATGCCTTGCTTGAGTCATGAATGGTTAATGCAAAAATGCATTTTCCAGCAAATAGAAGTTACTTCCCCATCCCCCATTTCCAATTGATGTCATGCCACAAAATGGTAAAACTGGCTTTCAGGTAACCCTAAATTGCTCCTCCCTGATATTTACAGAGAAATAAATCTCTATGTTCTATTTCTATCCATTATCCTACTAAAGCAGTGGTTCTGAACCTCTGGACCTCTCGATATGGTGGAATCCATTTTCTAGTATCTTTGAGCTTTGGGCATGCTTTTCAGAGCTGTAGCCCCAAAACATCTGGAAAAGATTGCTGTGAGAGAATACATAGGAGATAAGCAATGATTTATCTTGCATGCACAAAGGTATACATCTCTCTTTATGCATGTAGTACCTGCAAAGAACACTAAGGCACTGTATATGATATATAAAATTTGCAGTGGTTTATAAGAAAAATGTTCAAGGCTGTCTATTGAAGAATTATTTCTTTCACATTCAATCTACATTCCCTTTTCTACATTCCATTCACTGTTTATTATACTTATAAGTACAGGTATGTATTCTTCCTGGAAATTTTGGCATACTTTAAAAATTATCATCTCTTCTATATACATATTAATTTCCTCAGATATTTGTTCTGCCTCCCTCTTATTTTTCCCCCCCAACTTTGTTACACAAAACAGTGGTTTCCAGAATTGAGAAGAGTTATGGGGAATCCAGCCAAAATGCCTAAAACTGAAATTGTCTTGTTAGAAAATAAATAAAAGCCCCTCCCATCCAGTGCGGACTAGAGGTGATGGGCTACTACTTCATTGGCCATACTGGCTGGGGATGATGGAACCTGAAATCAAACATCTTGAGAGCATCAGTTGGGGGGGGGGAATAACACATTAATAAATTACACCAGGAAAAAATGGGGAAACTAACGCTGCTCTGGCATCTTCTGGTCCAGAGGTTGATTCGTCAATTCCTTCTTGCTCAATGTCATCATCATCTTCATCTGTTGTTCCTGACTCTTCACTGGATGAAGAATAATCCGTCACTTTATGGGGAGGTCGCACATCTTCTACTGCCCTTAGTTCCTTTGCTAACGCAGTTAAATCCTAACAGAAAAAGCAGGGGACACAGTAATGATCACTGCAGACAACAATGCAAGCAAATGGACAACAATGCATACCGACTGCATCCATTCATGCAAACCTGCTATATTTGCTTCACAGTCTTCTGCTCTTTATTTTAGAAAATATAAGAACCAAAGTTAATTATTCTCAATGGCCTGGATCCTAAGAAAACTTGTAACTCACAGGGGTTGTCCACCCCTAGCAACCCCTTGCAATCTCATCACTCACAATCCCTCCAGAGGTTTGAAGGGCTTTCCATAACAATTTTGGGTAGGAGATTTGGTGAAGGAAGAATAAATTCTTAATCTTCATTCACCAAGCTGAACAAATTTGCATCGTAGAGGTTCCGGGGTATGTTCTGATCGCACAGAGATTTGCAACATATGGTTGGGTACTAAAATGTCCACGTCCAAGGGGGGGGGGGAGGACAGAGAGAGAGAGAGAGAGAGAGAGAGAGAGAGAGAGAGAGAGAGAGAGAGAGAGAGAGAGAGAGAGAGAGAGAGAGATAAGAACATACGAAGAGCCACGCTGGATCAGGCCAACGGCCCACCTAGTCCAGCTTCCTGTATCTCACAGTGGCCCCACCAGATGTGTTTGGGAGCGCATGAGACTAGATATCTGTCTCCTGATAGCAGAAGAGAAAGAAAGAAAGAAAGAAAGAAAGAAAGAAAGAAAGAAAGAAAGAAAGAAAGAAAGAAAGAAAGAAAGAAAGAAAGAAAGAAAGAAAGAAAGAAAGAAAGAAAGAAAGAAAGAAAGAAACTTCCCTTCTGTGACTTGGGGCCCCAGCCTACTGCCATTAAAATATAACTGCTAACTGCTTACCACTTCCCCCTGAAGACCAGCCAGATGGAACAAGTTCAGCAGATCACCATCAGCCCCAGAGAACAAAGGAGACCAGTGAGGGGAAGAGCCAATATTAAAACACAAAATTAGTACAAGAACAGAATCAGTTCAGAGAACCAAGAGTTAAAAGCACTGACTCTGAAACTGTGTCTGGAACTGGTAAAACAATTCCTTAAGTATCTTACTTCCCATGAAAACCCTATTAGGGTTGATTAGAGGTTGGATGCAACCTGATGGCACTGAACTAACTAAATAAGTATTCAAAATGAAGACTTATTTCTTAATGTCACAAAGCCACAGTTCCAGATGCCACTGCAAAAGTGGCAGAGATAAGAATGTTACTTTTTAAGAGCTGTTATTCAAAAAAATATAGTGGAATTTTCAAGAAAGAAACCTGGTACATTAACTTGGCCACATGCAGGACATTTCCAGTTTCTTTGCTCTCATTATAAAGCACTTAAGACCTGCACAAGCTTCCTCTGTAGTCAAGAAGAGCGGAGCATGCATATATGTATATATGCACGAGCCTATCTATAGCACACCACTACAGAATATGTGTTCGCAATCACAGGGCAGAGCTTCTTGATGCCACTTAGTGGAGAAGCTCCTAGCAATATAATGCCTGGCAAGTCCTGTCCAGGTCCCTTAGTACAAATCTCAGCAGCAAGTTATCGCAAGGTAAGAAAGGGACTGTTTTGCCTCCTGTTGAAGATAACTTAAGCACAAAATAGGAAATGCAAATGCTAACTTTAATTAACCACAGCAGCATTTTTTTGTGATTAGAGAGTCTCCACCACAACCCTGCAGCCTTCAAAGGGACTGCAGAGGAGCCCTGGAATCCTTGGCTGGCTATAGAAGGCAGAAATATTTTATCTCCCAAAACATTAAAATAAAAATCAATGCAGATGATGAGACCATCTGCCTTGTGCAGCATAATTTATGGAATAAAATTTTATCAGATCACAAATAGGTGACAAGTGACTCACCACAGGTTTGCTGGGTCTGAATGCTTCCTTCTTATCTTCTGTCCTTTTGGTTGCAGTTTCATTGCGCTGTGATGGCGAACCTTCTGACTTTGATGATGCTATGTCAGTTGAGACCACAAGCAATGAAGGGTAAGCAATGAAGCACTCATTTTATAACTCAAATGTTGACAGCATAGGTTGTCATATTTAAGGATACATTCTCCATTGAACACATGCATGCATGGCCATATATACACAGAAGAAGCACTAGTCCACATATTATAAATGAGGCTTGTGATTATTTATGCCGGATTTAAATGCAAAAGCTGATTTGTGGTAGAAACCTCAAATCTGTAGTAGTTATCTCCCTTATAGTATCAACAAACCCTTAAAAAAAACCCAAGTTACATTACCAGTTCTGATAATGTGGATTGCAGCATTCAAAGGCTATTTCATAACATTCTTTGCTCAAACCAGATTCTGATTTATAGATATACATACAAAGGTATGCAGCTTCCTGTAATTTAAACTCATTGGGTGTCCCCTCCCTTTATTTGCAGTTGAAATGGGCAGTCTAGTCTACAGTCGTCCCCCGACATTTTGCGTTTCAAATACTACGGTCTCAGTATATTGCAGGATCACAATATATGAAACATAGGCCTCCTGGGGCAAGCTGTGTGGGGCCATCTGAGGCCTCCTGCACTTTCCCCAGGGCTGGCAGTGCCTGAACGGGTCCCCGATGGGCTTCCTGGGCCTGTCAGAGGCCCCAGAAGTGGTTTCTGGCAAACCGGAAGTCACTTCCGGATCACCAGAAACCACTTCTGGGGCCTCCGACAGGCCCGGAAAATCTGTCGGAGGTCCGTTCAGGGCAGTGCCAGGCCTCAGGTAAGTGTAGGAATTAGAATCAGAATCCTTTTATTGGCCAAGTGTGGTTGGACACACCCGGAATTTGTTTTGGTAAAAAAATGTTCTTCATATACAGGTATAAGAAGGAAATATAAGAATCATATATTCAAAAATAAAAACACAGTACAACACAATATAACCTATTATTTAAAAAAACAAGAAAAGAAGAAAAATTAATTATTCAACAGTTTGATAGCACTTGGAAAGAAGCTATCTTTGTATCTAATTGTCCTAGTATGTAATGCCCAAAACGTGGTCCTGAGGGTAACAGTTGAAACAGATTATGTCCAGGATGTGTGGAATCTGTATATATCTTCATCGCCCTCTTTTTAGCTCGTGTGGTATACAATTCCATAATAGATGGCAAATTAGTAGCAATAATAGTAGCAGATAGCCCAGTCCCAACCCGTCCCAGCATCCACATATTGTGGAGGTTCCATTATCGCTAGTTGGGTAGGGTCCCTATCCCCCCCCCCCGCAATAGGCAAGTAGTATACCTGATTCATGTAGCCCTCCCATCTAACATCACATGTTGGAGGCGGAAATGGGAATGAAGACAAATTGTACCCACAAAAACTAGATTTTTCTTCTGCCCATGCTATCTGGGAAACTCTGGGAATTGGGACTCTAAAAAGGGCAGCTTCTCAGTCTTGGCCATAGAGCCTACCTAAGGTAATGTGCTATGCACATTAAATATTTCTTCTTTTTAAAACATGCACCCATCTCCAATGCTACCTCACGTCGCACAGTCTGGGTAATTTTTAAATTAGTAATTAGACAAACCAATTCACTTTTAAAATTGCAAATGATTCTGAAGGACCATACTATGGAGGTGGGGTGGGGTGGGAGAAGAAAATAAAGAAAAATTCCCCTTACATCTCATTCGGAACCTCTCTCCAGATCCACTCTGAGATCCAGGATGTGACCCTGGTTGTGAACTGGAGTTGCTAGAACCAGAGGAGCTTCCACTTCCAGGTCTTGGCACCAGTTTTTCTACTCTTTCCCAGAGCAGACGAGGCTCTATATTGCTATATGAAGAAATGAATGTTATTTTAATTTTTTTTTTACAAAATCACCTTCAATCTTAATGCTCAACATTCTGCTGAGCTTCCAATGAGCCGAACGTCTGATGAGCACAGTAATGCAGGATCCTGCACATATAAGGATCATCAACAAATGGAGGGCACATTTTTTTCTGTATAGAGATCATGGCTTCCTCAATGGTAATGCTAGCACAGTTCTGTGTCACTGTAGAGCAGGCATGTCTAAACTTTGGCCCTCCTGATGTTTTGGACCACAACCCCCCAGAACTCTAAGCTTAGATTGCCAATGGCAAAGGACTGTGGGAGTTGCTGTCCAAAACATCTGGAGGGCTGAAGTTTGGACATGCCTGCTGTAGAGGCAGAACCTGGCCAGTAGAATGATAGTCAACATTCCATCTTCATCAGCAGAGAGGGCACCATCTCAAGTCTGACGTGAATTGCAACTGGTCTATAATCCACTTTTCAGATGCTCTCGGATCCCATAACAAAGGATTTCTATGTGTACTTACCTCTACTATAATACCAATCATATAAAGAAAAAAAAATATACCATATACCTAAATGGTGAGATTAAGGAGGACCTGTAGCACTGTAAGTGACATCTACCAACAAGGAAAAGCTTTGAGGACGCCGACTCCACTATGAGATTGTGTTGCCTAAGTTTTCCCTGGTTTAAATGTAGGAGATCCTAGATTTACAATGCAAACTATGTATAACGCTGAATCATTTCAAGCTGCTTAAGGCCAAACCAGAACATGAACAAAGTGCCTGTATAGAGATTCTTCTTAGTTTTGACAAGGTGCAATGAGCAGCACTTAGCAAGCAATATTCAGTCATTGGCACCATCCAGCGAGTCCTATTTGTAAACAAAATCTCATTTTTTCCCTCAGGCCCCCATTAAGAGATACGTTGGTACACACCCCAAAAGTATATGATCTGTGACTATTGAGCTGAAGAGTGAGTAAGGTTTCATGGTAAACAGTGTAGTATCTCATTAGCATCAATGTTTTTTTAAACGCTGCCCTAAAAGCTGCTCTGGAAAAGATAACCTCAAATGCTACAAGTCAACACCTGAGGGTAACCATGTAGCTTAGGTATAAAGCTACTTCCAGCTGCCATGCTGTTCTCTTTCACTGTGTAAGATAATACATCAACGAAAACAACCAATGCTGCAGAAGGTACTACATGTTGGACTCCTGTCTTCCCAGAAACTAGAAGGCTTCCAAGTGCTGACAGTTGTAGTAAAGCAGGGGTGTCCAAACTTTTTGCAAGGAGGGCCAGATTTGGCGAGGTGAAGATGTGTGTGGGGGGCTGACAATTCAGCCGCATTTGGCCCCCGAGCCAGACATTGGACAAGTCTCTATAACATGCAAGGAGGTAGGGAGGATGCTGCAGCAACAGAGCCGGGGACAGGTAGGCTGGGAAGGTGGCTGGGTGGTGGTGGGCAGAGGCAGGGAGCACAGGCAAAACATAAAACTGCAAGCTGATGCCTCCATCCGGTATGGGGAAGGGCCAGCTGATGGGGATGTGTGACAGGCTGAGCCGGCAGGGAGAAGAGGCCGTGGGCCACTTGAAATTTGTAAACAGGCCGCATTTGGCCCCTGGGCCTGACTTTGGACATGCCTGTAGTAAAGGTTTGGTATTTGATAAGGCTTGGTGTGATGTCTGTGCCTTTCTTCGATTTATTATGTACAACCCATGCTTTGCTGTTTTATTACAGGCCACCAGAGAAGACGTTATTTTGAAACGTGTTTGGAATGCCTTGTTCTCAGAGCTGAGCAATATACACTTAGATTTTTATTCATCTTCATTAACTTTTTTTTCTATGTTCCATCTTTTGTTTCCAATGATGTGTATGCTTTACTAGCCACATGCATTTTCTGATATTGTGTGGTTCTATACTAAGCGATAAGCTTTTAAAATATGCTGATTAAAGTGCGTTTTTTCAATTGTCCAATGTTTATCTTGACAATGGAAGGCATAACTCCACCAACCATAATTACTAATGCAGATCCTGACTTATTTTACTCTTCTTAATTCCTTAACTTCTATTTAGTATTACTTCTACCATTACAGAAACAACTGTGCTTATTGTGTGTGTTACCCAAAGAACCCCTAAGACAGTGATGGCAAACCTTTTAGAGGCCGAGTACCCAAACTGCAATTCAAAACCCACTAATTTTTTTGCAAAGTGCCAATACAGCCACGTAACCTGTATACAGGTGGCTCTGAAGGGGCAATGTCGGGTGCCCACAGAAAGGGCTCCGAGTGCCACCTTTGGCACCCGTGCCATAGGTACGCCAACACTGCCCTAAGAAAACCATCACCATGGTAAATGAATTCCTTCTCTTTTACCTCTAACTGGTCCACAATAAACTTGATATTTTATCAATGAAAGTTCTCACCGAGACCAATGGCAATCTGCCTTATGGCCAGAATAATATGGTTAAAGTTAAGGATAAAGATAAAATAATAATATATAATCATACACCATCAAGTCAATTCTGAGTTACGGCAACTTTTTTCAGGGTTTTCCAAGTGGAGAATATTAAGGTCTACCATTCCCTTCTTCTCAAGGTGCCCTCAATTGCTATCAGGTTGTCCAAGGCCATAAATTTATTTATTTATTTATTTATTTATTTATTTATTTATTTATTTATTTATTTGACTTATATCCCGCCCATCTTCCCAGGCGGGAACTCTGGGCGGCTAACAGTAAAAACAGTAGAACAAAGCAAAACAAATTCAAAACCAAGGAAGACAAAATACAAACAGAGATGGCAATGGGCGAGAGAAAAAAACTAATTAGGAAGGTCACCAAACGCCTCCCTGAAAAGGTGGGTCTATAAAGGCATAAAGGCTACTTCCAGAGGGCACAGTGGGGAATCGAACCCCCAGCCTCTGGCCACATATCTAATCACAGAGCTACAATCAGCTGAAAAGCTGAAAAGGCTTTTCTTGTTTATAAAGAGATCACAACTTCTAATATGGACAGCATATAATGGAGAGATCAACTTATATAACATTGTACAAAGAAGCGGTTTAGATACCGCCAACAGGTGTACACACAGTCTTGTGTCCTACAGTGACAAGAGATTCCAACTTGTCTCTCCCAGGAACTGAAGTAAAAAAGCACAATGGCACTACAAACCTTGTGGAGTTTCTTTGACCCGCTTGGTTATTTTGCTGTCCACTGCTTTGTAGTGGAGAATCTCGACGAGATAACACAGGTGATCTGGAGGTTGTCCTTACAGGTACCTTATGTAGCAAACAAACAAACAATTCAGACAATATGACAAAACCACATCTTTATTGCTACCAGAAGGCATTCTAGGTCTATTACAAAAATACAGGCATTTTTAATTGACAATGGTTCTACTAAGGCATTTAGCAACTACAAGTCCATATGTCCAAACAGACTGCATCTAAGATGCTGAAAA
Organism: Phrynocephalus guinanensis; assembly: GCA_037367245.1. NCBI lineage: Eukaryota > Metazoa > Chordata > Lepidosauria > Squamata > Agamidae > Phrynocephalus > Phrynocephalus guinanensis. The sequence continues at coordinate 36,606,620 of CM074736.1, forward strand.
GAATGGAGGTTTAGTAGATGGCTACTGACACAGAGACACCTACTCACAAGACTGTCATGACAATTTAGAACACAGAACTTTGAAGCAAGGGATGCACAGAGCAGTTTGCTGTAACAGCATGGGGATTTAGAATATTAAGCTCTAAGGAGCCAACAAATGCCTAGTAATGGATCAGCAGAAGGCAAAGACTAGGGAAACAAGTTATATTTGACAGAAGCAAATAAAGCAAGGGATCACATTTGTATTTTTGTTGTCAGTAGTGACTTACAATAATCTGCCAATCCGAGCCAGGAAAATTGCTTTTGGCTATCAATGTTTATCAGGTTTTTGTTTGTTTGTTTGTTTGTTTTGCCTACTGGGGCTTTGTGTAACCAACATTTTAGTTCGATACAATAACCAAAGCCCATAAAGAAATATTTTCTCCTAAAATCAAAGGCAGCAATTCTTATATTTAAAAATAAATAAACTGGGGGAGCAAAACCTTTCCTCAAGTAACCATTTCTGGCACCAGTGTCATTCTATGGCAGTGATTGCAAACCTTTGACACAGAGTGCCCAAACTGCGATTCAAAACCCAATAATTTTTTTGCAAAGTGCCAATACAGCAATTTAACCTGAATACAGGTGGCTGTGAAAAGGCGATGTCGGGTGCCCACAGAAAGGGCTCCGAGTGCCACCTCTGGCACCCGTGCCGTAGGTTCGCCAACACTGTTCTATGGGTATATGCATGCACTCATCAAAAACCTAGCACATGCCTTTTGTTACTTTCTATCCCCTTTGTTTTTTGTGTTTTTTGTTTGTTTGTTTAAAAAAAAACAACTAAACCCACATCTTTCTACTTCTTACCCTTGGAGGCACCTCTTCACTGTCTGATCTAGCCCAAGCCTTTTGGGTGGGGTCGGGTACCTCAGCCTTAGAGTCAGAACTCTGAATTAGCACTTCACTGCGTGAAGGTGGATATGGGTCCTGAGAACGCAGGTGGTGGTGTGCAAATTTGGGAGAAGGGTCACTGAAGGAATGGGACCGTGAGACGGGGGAAACATTGTTCTTGAGAGATGCCAGATGGGACCACTGGACCTTACAAGAAAACAAAACATAGAACATTCAATGCGTTCCATAGAAGTGGCTTTTTCTTTTCTCTCCCCCCCCCATTAAACACAGAATAATATTTTTTTTAAAAAAAGGCAAAAAGGTTTGAGTGGCAGGATTAAGCACAACTTGAATATGAGGCAAGGCAAGCATGTGTGAGGAGGGTTTAAAGCAAGGAAAGTGCCACGCAAAAGACTGTGAAAAATATATATGGGCATTTTGCAGAGGCAAACTTTGAAAGCACAAATTTAACGGGAAGGAGTGAGGCCGAGTCTCCTTTTGTGGACTTGCTTCAATGTCAGGCCTATTTGGGTCCTTACACAGGAAGAAACATTTTAGTCAAGCACCAAATTGAAAGGAAAGGAAAGCACAGGATTATATTAGCAAACATACTATTGTAGTTTCAAAACAACTTGCCAGCATGTGTCATGCAAGAAGTTGCTTTTAAAGTATCATGGAATGGAGAATGAAAAATAAAGGCACCCTTTATTTTTCTTTAGACAACATGTTCATGTATGTGCACACTGGCTTATAGATACATATATGCATGTATGTGTGTGAGATACAGAGACTGTAGCAAACATACACTATTCTATATCAAATACAATATAAGCATAGTGCACATCTTACAGGCAAGTATGATACGTACATAGACACTACATAAATACGACAATGTGCTTTATGGAAGCACAGCAGTACATCCAGTTAAGTCTGAACTGCCTAAAATAAGCCTACAATTTGTTGTCATTTCATCTGTCTTATTTATGGTTAAAGATCACGCTGCATATGTCCAAGAGGAAATGTCAAAAATAAATGCATATACAACTATTATTTTCTCTAACTCGTTAAGAGATACACAATATATGTTTATGCCCCCCCTCCACCTCTTTTTTAAATTCCTAAGTTGCCTGGACTTCAACCTTGGTCCGCACACAACAGCAAGAAACATCAAAGATAGTTATTTGACTGACTCATTATTAATTCAATAAAACTACCTCAATGTGTACAAATATATGCACATGTATACCCCCTACGAACCCACAAAGTATAAGAAAGCAACTTAAACTGTGCCATGGGTTGTATTATTGTATATGAAGCAGTGAAGTCTCTTTTGATTTGACTGTGCTAAAGTGCATAATTAAGATTGCTGGTTCTGACAATAAGTTACATTCATATTGGTCCAAATCCTGTTGCTGAGTTAAGTAGATTCTACTAGGACACAGCCATTGGATCAATGGGGATAAAGTGAGTCAACTGATCTATATGTTCCATTGATTCAAATAGCCCTATTCTAATCATGCCTTAATGTGCTAAAATAAATTACAATTAGAGCAGCTTGATATGAATCAATTAAAGAGAAGCATTGATTTGCCAAATTCCTAAATCATACTGACCCATTCTAGTGTCATTTATTATGGTAAGCAACAGGATTCTGGCCACTTATATTTTTCTCCCAATTATCCTTGCAGGTAATATGTTACCCAGTAAAATATATGTTCATATGAAAAGTTGTTGAGTAGAATATGTCACCTAAACAGTTCTAACACGCAATTTGAGTGAAATGGAACTACTCTGAAATCTGTATGTGTGTGTTATGTTGTGTCGTTACAGTCGTGAGCGACACTTCGTGACTCCATGTTAATGGAGTTTTCTTGGCAGGAGTACTGGAGTGGCTTGCCAGTTCCTACTCCGGGCACCTACAGCACTTGGTATTCCCTGGTGGTCGCCCATCCAAGTACTAACCAGGGCCGAACCTGCTTAGCTTCCGAAATCAAGCGAGATTGGATGTGCTTAGGGCATCTAGGCAGCACTCTGAAATCTACTCATTCATAATTATATCTTAAGCGACCCAGATGAATAAGCTTAACTGAATGGATGCTGCTCATGGGAACGATGCCCCATCTCCCTAGCCTTCCTGAAGATGCAAATCACTCCTGCAGATGTGGTCATATACCAGCTATCTAAAATTGCTCTTACAGACAAACCTAAGCTCTCTTCAGGCAGAACAAATGAAGTGATAATAAATATGGAAAGAGGGAATTATATAAGTGCTGCCTGCCTCTATTGCATGCTTCCACCCCCACCCCACCCCAAAAAAACTATATTTATAAAATCTGTGTCGGCTTGATGTCTGCTTCACCTTGGGAACAGATTTGCTGGAATTATCACTGAAAGTGGCCATCCCAGTTCCTCACTGTGCCACGTATTTCCTATGTCATTAAAGATTCAGACGCTACTGAAATGATTTTAATAGAAAGAAACAAGATTCTGCATTATGCATTGCTGTTCTTTCTCTAAACCTGAACAGATTG